>JAODKC010000381.1:0-12981 GCA_026777985.1 Mormyrops attenuatus
ACTTATGGCCACGAGTTCTAGTATTTAAACTAATATTGAAATTTAGCTGAACAGCATCCCGACCTGTTAGAATCTTACATACCTGGATCATGTCCCCCCTTAGTCTCCTTTTCTTGAGGCTAAACAGATTCAGCTCAGCTAACCTCTCCTCATACGACATTCCTCTAAGACCAAGAATCATTTTCATAGCCCTACTCCAATGGAACAATGGAAGCTTTAATCTAATGGCCAAACTGGCTTTCAATGAAGCTGCCCTATAGGGGCCGATCTAAGGGGTCGTCCATGATGCCACCCCACATCAATAAATCTGACCGATCGATCTGCTGACACTGATCCCCTGCCCTCTGGTAGCACGCTGAGTAGCGGATTACTGACATAGATTTTAATTCTCTCTCTTCACTTTCAGCTGTTGGCCTTCAGAAACAGGCCCATACTGACCACCTCCTCAAATTTAACAGGCCCCTGATGGTCATTCCAGTCAATTTTTTTCTGCAGGCACTACTGCTGCATTATACCCAAAAAGGGTGTGTGGAATGATACTGAGCTATTGATTCTTTTGATGTGACTGTCTCATTTTGAGAATCAATTCTAACATTAAAGTATTGATTTTTTTTTACCTGGTAATTTAAGTATTAATATTATTACATGGAGCAGGAGGGTATTCCAGAAAGTGGGTTTAGTGTACAATCCTGAATTAGTAGTGTAAACCAATCTATTTCTGTTCTAGAAATAATCATTTATTTGCCATTTGCAGAAGTATATTTGAATACTTCTCTTTGCCTACCTTGCTATCCATTCGACACAAAGACACATATACAGGTGAGAACAAGCTTCGGGGTCACAGCACAGGATCAGCCAGCGAGCAGCACCCCTAGAGCTGAGGACTAAAGGCCTTGCTCATCGGCATACAGACACGTATATAACTATTCTTCTGAGCCCAGGGCTTGAACCAGCAATCTTCAACTCACAGGCACAGAGGTTTAGCACCATCACCACACACCACCGCTTTGTGTGTGTGGAGTTTGCATGTTCTCCCCATGTGTACATACATTTACATCAGATCTTTTGGTTTCTATTCACTCTCCAAAAACATGCAACTTCCAGCTGAATTGGAAGAGCCTAATTTCCATTTTTACTTGACTAACAGGTGTCTTCCGGCTGGAAAAAACATCAGCATTTCACAAAAGATGGTAAGATATTGTGCTAGATACATAAATGAAAAGAATTATGTAAAATAAACATTGAAATAGTTTTTACAAAAAATGCCATGTTCAAAATTACTCATACCCTTTCTCAATAAGTAAATGGCAAAGCCTTTATTTGCCCCCATAACAAACAAACAGGTCTTATAATTCCTAACAAGCTTTTTGCATGTCTCCAACTTGGATTTTGGGGCCACTCCTCTTTTGCAAATATCTCAGATCTTTTAGGTTGGAAGGTTTCCTTGCTTTCACTCTGGTCTTCAGTTCCCTCCACAGATTCTCAACGGGATTCAGATTTGAACTCTGGCTGGGCCACTTCAAAATGTCGATGTTTTCTGTTGACCATTTCTTGACCACTTCGGCTGTATGTTTTAGATCAGGGTCTTCTTGGAAGATCCAGTGGTGTCCAAGGCCAGGTTTTCCTGCAGACTGCCTGATGTTAATGTAACCTTATTTTTTCAGGATTTACTTTGACAAAGTTGCCTGGCCCATTTGCTGAAGAACATCCACAAAGCATCACCTTCCCTCCATCATGCTTGAATGAAAGCCATGTCTCTGTGTCCAAACAATTCCATTTCCATCTCATCCAACCACAGAATTGATGACCAGAAGGTTTCTCCTTTGTCCAGAGGAGCTTTTGCAAAAAACTATGCAAGCTTTTGTCTCTCTGTCTTGGAGAAATGGAGTCCTTGGTCAGCATCCATGGAGATCAGCCTTATGCAGTGTCCACTGTAGAGATGAAACAGTATGAAAATTTAATACCACGATTATCGTGACCAAAATTATCACGTTATCAGTATTATCACAGTGTTGTTAAAATGGGCTGAAAATGTTCAAAAAGTACTGAACACAAACTGAAATCATTTCACCAAGTTTTATACTGAAAACCATCAATAAAATTAGCAGAATTATACACTTTAAACATTAAAATAATAATAATGTAGCCAATAAAATAAAACAATACCCAAAGTTAAAAAAAATACTTCACTAGCATAATAATAAAACAAACACTGTATATTCCAGTGTCATTAACTCCAGTTTGTTCCCACCTGCATTCTTCCGTCCTGAAACTGGTTACTCACTCCCCCCTCTAAAATAACACATGGCCCAAAATTACAAGTTTATTCTTAAGACCTTTTATTTCCCTTCAATGTGGCCCTAATACTCCATCGTAAGAAAATACATACAGATAAAGGAAATAAATCTGTTTATACAGTGTTCGGTTTCAAGAATATTCAAATACAAACGTAAACAGAATTCAATCTTAATAGCACACAGGCAAAACTGTCAGCTCCATTACACCACTGACAGCGCACAATGTTTTTACAAGAGTAGATATCACTGAAAAATTCAGTTATCTTTTTTGATAAGCTATTACTATTAAGTTAGACAGACAAACTATAACATTTTGCCCCATTCCGAAGTCCCAACATCATGCATTGAGCTAAAAGTGAACTTACCTTGCATTCGCTAAAAAGTAGAGTGATGGCCACGAAGACGACTTATAAGATTAGACATGTTGCCTCCCTGTGCAGATATTTTCTTTTCTGCATGTTCATTCGATAAAGTGGCCATCTTCAATGAGTTTTCCTTCTGCAGTCTTATAAAAGCCAAAATGGAGCACACCTCTGACCCAGTCCTCTACGCAGCCGAAAAATTTCCTGAGAGCAGTCACCTCCTACCGCCACGCTTTCACCACAAAACAAACCCATGTTGCATGCTTCGCCTGCACACCTGTGTCTGGGAGACTGTTGCTAACTTTGGTTAATGCTGCACAGTTTTTAACACAATGTAGCACTGAGGAGATGGCTCTGCATATGACAGATCCCAGTGACAACTCAGGAGCATGCTGGGAAAACTGGAAATAGCCCATTTGTGTAATTGTTAATACATGCTGTGTTCCAAATCGTCGTGTGTACCCTTGCCTGTGTCTTGTGTGAACCCTGTCCAGTCCTTATGTGGGTCTAGCTGTTGTGTAAACTACCCACCATGTGTGCGCTTTATAGTCTGGTGTCAGACCTCCCTGTGTTTCCACACTAGGTGCGTGGTGGTTGTTTCATGCTTGTGTTAGTCCTCTTAAGGGCTTAATAAAAGGGTGTTATTTCCCTTTAAAAACACATCTTCTCAGTTCTCACTATTGCTGCGCTGTGTCAGTCCACCACACATTACAGTAAGTTCTCCAAAGCATGATAATTAATCACAACGTTAACAGTAATTCAAATTTGAAATGGTAATATTAGCCATCAGAAAATTTTCCGTGGTTCATCATGAAACCATTGTAACTGTTTCATCCCTAGTCCGCTGGAGTGTCTGCCTTGGGGATATTGGTACCAAAATTACTCAGATTCATCAGGATGGTCTTGGTGGTGATGCTTGGATTCCTCTTGGCCACTAGCACTACGATTCTTGACAACACAGGGGTCACTTTCTGCTTCCTACCACACCCTTTAAGATTTTTCACAGTGTGGGGCTCCTTTTACTTTTTGATTATGCTTTGTACTGTAGCCACTGACACTTGAAAACACTTGGATATAGCTTTATGGCCTTTCCTCATTTTGTGAGCAGCCACAAGGCACAAACGGAGGTCCTCGCTAAGCTCTTTGGTTTTTCCATGCTTCAGCTATGCTCATTTTACAGTTGATTAGAATGCTCTAGAACATGGTAGTAATTACCAGGACCAGAAGCTTGCATTTTCTCAAAAATGAGCAGAATTTCATGGGGTGTGAATAATTTTGGACATGGCATTTTTCTTAAAAATGTAAAAAAAAATAAAAAATAAAAAAAAAACACAATTAGTCAAAGAACAATTCGCAATATATCAAAACTTGGAATGGGTATAAATATTTTTGGACTGCGTTAATGTGCGTTTCAGGCTCATTCAACTCATAGTTAAAGTTTAAACCCTAAGTCGCTTTTTGGAACACACCCCAGAATATACAATCCAACCAGGCAGAGGCGCCCATGGGGGGGTTACTTTTAGGGGGCCGACGGCATCCCCTCTCCTCCTCTCTCCTCCCCTACCCCGCCCGGTAAATTTCAGTTCAATTCAATTCTTTATTGTTATTATAGTACATGTCAGCACTACGAGAATGAATCAGCAATTCTCTTTACGGTGTAAAGGTACAAGACAAAACGTAATATGTTAATAATATGTGTAAAATAAGCAATACATATGTAGTAAAGTTCAAATGTGATAAAATACTATGTAGTGGTGTATTAAGTGGGGAATATGTGTGAGAGTTCTTCAGTGCCCGGTTCAGATTTTATTCGCCCCCACCCGAAACTTAATTCTCCCGCTATCCCAATTTTACTTAGGGCCCCAAAAAGTTTAAACCGACACGGAATATTGCCATCGGGATACCAACCTCGACATTACCTCGTATCGAATCAAAAAGAAAATCAGTGGCATCGCCCATCCATAGCATTCACCTTGCGTCCCTCATATTTCTTCCTGCTATTCCACTGCCGAGCAGAACCTAACGCTAAGACGTAACGACCATAATGACGTAATACGTTCACGCCATGACGCTACGCCCTCGGCTCTGGTACTTGGCCACGCCTACTTCTACCGAATATGTTTTCTAGGTAGGTAGGTAGGTAAACTTTTATTTATCCCTCGGGATGGTTCCTCCGGGAAATTCAGTTCCCAGTAGCAGCACAGCACCATACAACATACAGATGGCATACAGTACAAAAAAGTACAAACATACAGTACAAAATTTACATACATAGTCCTTTGAAGTCAAGGATATGGGTGTAGGGAGAAGTAATAAAAGGAATAGCGGTGGGATGATGGTAGTGAAATGGTAATAAATAATTATAAATAATTATTGCACGAGTTATTTGGTGTATTATACAGTCCTTCTGTCCCCCATCCTGCCGCCCAATGATGAGTTGTAGAGTTTGATGGCGTGTGGGACAAAGGAATTCCTAAGTTCTGGCCGATGGCATTGAATTGCACAGGTCAAAAAGTTTTTAATTTTTCATATTAAGTATTAGTAAAAAAAAAAAACAAAAACCCAACTGTATAACTCCAAATATTTTACTTTTACGCTTTACTGGTCACGTTTTTTCTAATTTAAACCTAAAAATGCTTGCCAATATTGTGCAAAGACCTGAGCCAGATGATATGATGATTTTGTTGAAGTTATATATGCAATAAATAAATGCCGATGAAAGTAAATCAAAATATGGCGATTTCTGAAATTTGGATTTGTCAAAATACGTAAAGAGAATGAAATCACCCATTATTTCAGCTTCATTTGATTAACAACACTAACGCATGGCCTCCCCCATGTTGCGCAGGATTTCACCTGCAATTTAAAGATCCAGGTTTGCATCCCTAAAGTGCCCAACTGTGTGGTTGTGTGTGTATGACTTGTGATGGACTGGCACCCCTGCTATGTGCCCTATGCTGCACAACGTCAAAACAGATGCAGGAGAAAACAGGTAATTGCAGTCACATCACACCTAAGCCATAGACATCAGCAGAGGCTCTATTAAGGCAAACGCCTCCTCAGCCATAAGGCCAGGACTGAGAGTCTGAGCAAAAGCTGTTTCCCTCAAGTCATATGAACTCTCAACGCTGCTTAATCATTGTAATTCTTCTGGTCTTAAATTCTGATAACTACGCCACTTATACTCCGTTTGCACTTAACATCAACACTGTGGAATGATTTTGCATCTAACATTGCACAAAAGTGCGACTGCACACGTGACAAAAATTATGAATCAATTATGAGCAGATGCTGTGCAGATTCCCAAATGTGTTCATAAACCGACCAGTGAAAGAGCCCAAACACTTTTCTTCAAAACACGATCCCAAAAGCATTAGAGTAAAAAACAGCTGAAACAAAATCAAAATGCTTGCAAATGGGTGAACGTTTTATTATTCATTAATCTGTTCGTCCATATTTATAATTCAGGGGTGCTGCTGTGTAGGAAGTGGATGACCGATTTGTAATCACCCTTCCAATTACTACCCCTACAAAATCTGAAAAGGGCGTCCTTTTCCTTTGGATTGTCTGTGAGAACTCAAATTTAAACTACATTGTAACCAAAACTAGAAACAAACAGTACATGAGAATATTAAACAGTAAACTGCACCAGCCAATAAAGGACATGAGGAACCTGGACAGTCTGCTTTTACAAGCTAAAAGGGAAGATTCTCTGTGAGGCCCATCTGTGTGAGAGTCCCAGTGTGCTTTCTACCCAGGGATGAGGTATTCCTACAAGACTGCAGAGGGGCAGTATTTAAGGCCCCATGTTTGTTGTGGAGTTCCTTCCCAGTCAGCACCTCGACTTTGGCCATTAGGAGCAGCATGGACCATGGCAGCTGTATCCACACTGTATGTAAGTGTACCCAAAGAACTCTTAAAAGCACTCCGCCCTGGCTCCAGTTGAACAACTTTTATTGTGAATCAGGGTCATGATATTTCTGACCAAGGAATTGTGTGGTTGCTGAGGGTCAAACCCAGCTGAGGAGCCCGGCAATCAGCTACCCACTTCCAGCAATCCCTCACAAGGGTTGGACAGGATCATTTCCACAAGAAACATCAGTCAAGCTCAGGAGATACAAGCCACTGTCTGTGGCTACAGCCTACACACAATCCTGTTATACAGCAAAATGTTCATTAATCACACTATCAGCGCTTCCCCTGAGTCAGTCCATGTCACTTTAGTTCTCCTCATTGACTGAAGCCCCTCCAACACTGGGAGCACTGGTAGGGTCTCTACCGCGTGTGAGTCTGCAGGTGCTTCGTTAGGGTTCCTACTTGAGTGAATCTTTTCCCACACTGGAAGCACTGGTAGGGCCTCTCCCCTGTGTGAATCCGCAGGTGGATCTTTAGGGTTCCTACTTGACTGAAGTTCTTCTTACAATAGGAACACTGGTAGGGCCTCTCCCCTGTGTGAATCCGCTGGTGCTCCTTTAGTTTTCCTAAAGCACTGAAGCTGTTCCCACACTGAGAGCACTGGAAAGGCCTCTCTCCTGTATGAATCCGCTGGTGCTTCTTTAGGTTTGTTAAATGACTGAAGCTCTTCCCACACTGGGAGCATTGGTAGGGCCTCTCTCCTGTGTGAATTCGCTGATGGTCCTTTAGGTTTCCTAAATGAATGAAACTCTTCCCACACTGGGAGCACTGGTAAGGTCTCTCCCCCGTGTGAATCCGCTCATGCTTCTTTAGTTTCTCTAAAGCACTGAAGGTCTTCTCACACTGGGTGCAGTGGTATGGCTTCACCCCAGTGTGAGTGTGCTCATGCACCTTTAGGGCTCTTAAGTGACTGAAGCTGTTCGCACACTGGGAGCACTGGTACGGCCTCTCCCCCGTGTGAATCCGCTGGTGCTTCTTTAGGACTCCTGCTTGAGTGAAGCTCTTCCCACACTGGGAGCATTGATAGGGCCTCTCCCCTGTGTGAATCCGCTGGTGATTCTTTAGGCTTCCTATATGACTGAAGCTCTTTCCACACTGGGAGCACTGGTAGGGCTTCTCCCCCGTGTGAATTCGATGGTGGTACTTTAGGTTTCCTAACTGACCGAAGGTCTTCCCACACTGCAAGCACTGGTAGGGTCTTTCCCCTGTGTGAATTGGCTGGTGCTTCTTTAGGGCTCCTATTTGACCAAAGCTCTTTCCACACTGGGAGCACTGGTAGGGCCTCTCCCCTGTGTGAATACGCTGGTGATTCTTTAGGTTTGCGACATGACTGAAGCTCTTCCCACACTGGGAGCACTGGTAGGGCCTCTCCCCTGTGTGATTCCGCTGGTGGATCTTTAAGGCTTCTAATCGACTGAAGCTCTTCCCACAATCTGAGCATTGGTGTGGCCTCGCCCCTGTGTGAACCCACTGGTGCTTCTTTAGGTATCGTAAATAACTGAAGCTCTTCTCACACTGGGAGCACTGGTACGGCTTTTCCCCAGTGTGAGTCCGTTCGTGTTCTTTTAAAGGTCCTACATGACTGAACCTCCTCCCACACTGGGAGCACTGGTAGGGCCCCTCCCCAATGTGAATCAGCTGGTGCTTCTTTAGGTTTCCTAAATGACTGAAGCTCTTCCCACAATGGGAGCAGCAGAGAATTTTCAGTATCACACTGGGGTCAAACTTCTCAGGGTGTGATTTCTTGATGTGTCTCTGGACGTAAGTCTCCGACGTATATGGCAGTATAGGGCAGTGAGGACAGGGGAACTTGTTCATTCTCCTCCCTGATACGAGAGCTTGGACTGAACAAAGAGGCATGGAGAAGAGCAAACATAAGTTTGGTAATGGGAACAAAAGTGATGGATTCAGGAGAAATAAAGTCTATTGCAGTAGAGTCCAATAGAACAAGAATTCAGTAATACAGTGGTGCCTGCGGTTCACGAACACTGTGGTCTACGAACAATTTGGTTCGCGACCAAAATTTTTGTGAAAAAAAATGCATCGGTTCACATACAAAGTTTGGTTGATGAACAGATTCCTCAACCAGATTCCATTTTTTACACTAGTGTAACACCAGCGGGGCACATGTCCCAGCATGCCCCGTGTGCAATTGTAAATAGAAGGACCACAACTGGCACCCAACGAGCACCGAACCCAAATACACAGACGGGAAACAAGATGCAAGATGCACACATGGTGGAAGATTTACACACGCTGAATACACGAGGATCGTACCGGGTACACACAAGACATGAAACACACGCATGACAATAAGGAAATGCAACCATTAACATTAACAACAACAACAACAACAATACGAGGGTTAAGGACTGTTAATAAAGAGCGTGATTTCCCCAACAAGCAACTCTCAATGCCTCTCTCTGCTCCCACGATGGCTCAGTCAGCCCGTCACCACACTATATTGTGTTTTTCTTTAAAGTTTTTACTATAAAAAACAGAAAAATAATTAACAAAAATTATTATTTAGTAGGCTTGTGAACGAATTAATGGAATTTCAGTGCTTTCTTATGGGAAAAGTTGCCTCGGTTCGCGACCACTTTCCTGGAACGGATTGTGTTCGTGAACTACAGACACCACTGAACAAATTGCAGACAGCACTAGATATCTGTGTGATGCTGCATGTGGAATTTTCTGTAAGCTGGAAGATTTTTCTACTCTCACCGGGGTTTGGAGGTCTGACACTCCCAGCCAGCTTCTCCTCAATCACGTCCTGAAATACTATTTCTTCTTTCACCACCCCATTAAAAATGGAACACACTGTACTCTCTGCTTTCTGAGGGAAAGAGAACAATAAAATAAAATTAGAGAGTCAATAAAATTCTTCTGTAAAGAGTTAATCTGGTCTATGGGACTGAAAATGGGCATTTCAACCTCACAGAAAGAGGCAGGGCCAGGTCTACCAATGTCTTCACCAGGCATCATACAGGAGACTTTTTTCCTGACTGATACTGAACAGCAGCAGCACTCCATTTCACCTTGTCAGGGCTGCTGTGCCCGGCCCCGCCCACATCCGATATGAGGACGTCCTGCGCTTCCTGCTTCACATCTGCCACACTTAGCTGAGGAGGTTTCTGGTCCATGCTGCAGCTGGCCACAGCCCTGCAGGGGGACGTCTGTGAGCAGAAAGGGAACGATGAACATGATTCGAAGCTGTTCGTTTACCAGAATTATGATACAGACGATTTATCTGTCCTTCAGCATCAGGCATGAAGCTTTCAGCTCTGCTCTAACTGGGTCATCAGGATGAAGATCTGAAGCATATGGAAAATTTTCCTACTTAATGGAGGGGTGTGGCTCTGTGGGACTGGACTCTGTGCCTTTGATAGGAAGGTTGCAGTTCAAATCCAGCAGCTGACGTTGCTGCCATATCACTGTTGGGCCCGTCAACAAGGCTGTGGTGCTGGATGCAGCTAAATAAAGTAAACTTGGCTCGAAATACACACCAGACTAAAAACAATCAAGTCATTGCTAGATATAATTCCTCCAATGCACAAAACAAACCATCATCTGTAAAACAATGACAAACTAGATGCTGTGGGAATGACAAGAGCATGGGTCTAATCCCTGCCATAGGTCTAATGGAAACCCTCCCTCCATTTAATCTCTACTCCTCCCACACCCCCAACTTCTGCAATCTCTAGCCTCCCTACACGCCCTCCCCAACTCCCTAAAATATTTTATTAAAAACCCTTTGTGCTTTTAATAAAACTTTGTGACTTATTTCAGTGTAACCAGGTTTAACAGTATATATGCATCTTTGGCAATCTTCTCATGTGCCACTAGGACTGCGCCATATAGCTAAAAAGTAGTGTCTTGATATTTTAGGTCACAGTATCGATATTCAATATATACTGATATTAAAACTTCTATAAAATGTTTTTAAAGGACAAAGTCAGAATGAATTATGGTTTTATTTATTCACATCAATTTTTCCAACTAAAAATCATAAGAAGTGTTTCTCTGCTGAACATAATATCACATATCACATACAAAAACAAAATAAAATTAAAAATTCTCAAAAAAATACAAAATCGTGCTTTTGTTCTTCTGCTGAACTGTTTCACATGAACTAAAAGAATTACAAATTGACTAAATACAAACAGAGCCCCAGAAGGGACATGGAAAGGAAAAATGTGTGTGAGATGTGTGAGAGTCCTTCAGAGCTGGTTCAGCTTTTATCTCGCCCTCCGCATATTTAATCCACCTGCTATCCCTATTTTATGGAAAAGCATTGCATTCACAGACGAAAAAGAGAATCACTTTCTCATAATTATGACCTACTATCTCGTAAACATGAGAGAAGATAAATACGTAAATACAAAATCAGGATCTCTTTTTTCTTTTAATCAGATACCTTCCCTCTTAATTATGACTTACTATCTTGTAATTATGAGAAAATACCTCATAATTATGTCAGGGTTCATATACGTTTTCATCAAAAAATTTCCATAACTTTTCCCGTTGACTTTCTGGGACTTCAAGATAAATTTCCAAGATTCGATTCAAAGAAGGATTTTTTGTTCCACCCACTCAAGAAAAGTGAACTAAGTTGTTATGTGATCATCATTGTATGATACCATTACAAACATGTACCTTGTGTAGAGGAACCAGCTGTTATAATCTTGCATTCATTCTTTGGCTATGGATGTACACCATATGGACAAAAGTATTCGGACACATCTCTTAATCGTTGAATTTAGGTGTTTCATTCAGACCCATTGTCACAGGTGTATAAAATCAAGCACACAGCCATGCAGTCAGGTTTACAGACATTTTGTAAAAGAACGTTATTTCGTATGACTGAGTAAAAATGTTTTAGCGGGAATTCTTGATTTAAACGCAGCAGACTATCGCAGTCTTTGCGATGTTACGAACTGCATGTAGCCTACATGAAATGCCATGTATAATTATGCATAATAAATAATTCGATTCGTTAGATTAATCGGTAGATTACTTGACTGTTAATATAATCGACAGTGACAGCCCCAGTAACCACTTGAATGACACCCACTCACATACACATCTTTATTTTTATACTGTCTGATACTTCAACGAAGCAATCACAAACATTAAGTATTTATATGAAAGCGCGCTGTTGCCTCTCAAAACACCGCACACATGGACGCACGTCTTTCTTTCATACCGTCTTATATTTTGATTTCATACAGTCTTCACACATTCTATACTTCAAGTTAACATTTATTTATTAGATATAAGAATCATTTTCTCCTTGAACATCTACAAAACTACAGTAAATGAATAACGTTTACAATACACATACATACACTTTTTTAAACAACATTAGATACCTCAGCTCATCATATTCTATAACATTCTGGGCAGATTTCCACTTAACATTATTTCGTTCTTAAAACATAAATCACACTATACAACAACCAATAAAATGCATTGCAGACGGAACCCTTTACCCTCGCCTGGAAAAATATTAGGTCTGTATTAAAACCGAAAGACATTTTCAAACGCACGGGTTTTTTAAAAAGCGTATTTTTATGCCGCCTACACGCGGCTTAAACGCCCCCACAGCCTTTCATACTCACTGTCGGCGCGGACGCGGAAAGTATAATGAAGCTACTCCGCGAAAGACACTGGGTTATTCAAAAATCCCACGACTTTTCCAAAACTTTCTCATATTTTTCATTTTCCATAACTTTCCTAGGTCTGGAAAACATGAATTCTTAATTCCATGATTTTTTCAGATTTTCATGACCGTACAAATCCTATTTCTAAACCAGGACCTCCAGTTTGTTTTCTCCTTTTGGGAATGCAGTGCGCGTACGTCTAATTTTGCTAAGGGTCCCCAAAAAGGCTTTGGCCGGCACCGAATATCGGCATCAGGATACCAGCCTTAGTATTACTTAGTATCGCATCGAAATGAAAACCAATCGCATCAATCATCCATGATACTCACCGTACATCCCTCACATTTCTTCTTGCTCCTCCGCTGCAGAGCCTAACTTAACGACGAGACGTAATGACCATAATGACGTAATACGCAATATGACAAACGCCATGACGCTATGCCTACTCCTGCTGTGCTTGGCCACACCTGATTTGATCCGAATATTTATACATTTACACACGGACGCACACGCACTTTTCATTCGTTCATTTATTGATTTATTTATGCCGGAAGATGTTGAATTGCACATTTGTCAAAAAGTCCTAATCTTAATGTTTCGTATCAAGTACTGGTGAAAATCCACCACAATTGTATAGGTCAATTTATTATTACAATTAGTAACTGGGTCTGTTTGCTTCTGCATTTAAGTCAAGACATATATTCACTGACACTGGTGACGTTTTATGGATTTAAATCTAAAAAT
>JAODKC010000382.1:0-12939 GCA_026777985.1 Mormyrops attenuatus
CTGTTCGAATCTTATATACCTGGATCATGTCCCCCCTTAGTCTCCTTTGCTCGAGGCTAAACAGATTCAGCTCAGCTGACCTCTCCGCATACGACATTCCTCTAAGACCAGGAATCATTCTCGTAGCCAGGTTTCTAGCTATTTAATTGTTATTAGTTTTATGATGAACTACTTCAGTAGTATCACATACTGAAAAAGAGATCCAAACATATTTTGCATGGTTAAATATCTCAGATGAGATCAGTGTTCCAGAGACAGTCAAATCTACAGCAAACCAATCTTACAACAAAACAATAATGGGAAATGGTACGCTACTGGTGCCCAGTCAATGAGTGTTTTGGCATCTCTGGTTTAGTCATCACTGAGAATCTCCACAATACAGCTTGCTAATCTGAGCAGAAGAAGGAGACAGCCACAGTGGATCTGAAAGGACAGATGCACTGTGTAAATTTAATTTTAGGCTGTAATTTCATATTGAGTCATATTGAGTTTTTTTGCCAGCTGTGCAAACAGCCCCAGCAACATCTGTGCTGGGACTGTGGAGAGAGCAGGACACTCGTAACGGTGCTTCACAGAAAAGTCTCAGTGGGAGCTGAGGGAGGTCTGTGCTGAATCCAGCACTGTGAAAGGTTTCACCAATATCATTTGTTTTGAAATTGATTTCAAAAACATTTTTCTAGATGTTTCCCGTAAGCAATGTGATTAATAGCTTAAGACAACCAAGGTGACATTCCAGTTGATAAGTACCGGACATGATAACTTGAAGATCCTTCTTCCTATTTCTTTTCATTTTTACTGTGAACAATTAGTAATATGTTTACTAAATTACTACCTCCTTCCTAGTCTGACCAAATTCAGCAATTTTCTAATGAGTTAAATCTGAGTTAATTTCACCACAAATTTCACCTAGCCAATGAGCATAGCTAACCAAGCTTTACGTTGGTTGTCAAAGTTTACTGGTTATATTGGCATCAAAGTCTACTGATTAAGTCCCTAACATTACCAGCAGAACATTATTTGGACTCATAAAGTGTTATTCTCCTTTCAACTGATAAGCCTACAGCAGACAGCATTAATTAAAAAAACATCAGAGTTATGCTGAACATTGCTACAGAGCTACTCCAGCTTTGGGAAATCACAGTGTGTGTAAGTGGAGAGTACATACTACCAGGAATGGAAAGCCAATTTTCCATCTTGACAGCAAGAATAATCAAATCTTGCCTGCATCAAGGTGTCAAAAGATGACAGTTACAGAATCAGCATATTTTTAAGAACTTATGAAGAACATGCTAGTTAGCACATCATTTAGAGACTGTGGAGCAAAGCTTTTGTACAAGAAGTAAACAACTTCATTCTAATGACTTAAAATACCTAGAAGTGGCATGCACATGCACATTATACACCACGGAGTCTCTGCTGTCCCATAAATATAAATAGCGTGATCAGGTGCGTAACTTGTCCGCACCTCTACCTTTGTTCACCCTGACAAAATAAACTAAATTTAATAAATTTCACAGGTGATTTAGAGGGATCACACAGGGGGCCATGTGGCCATGGATGTAGGTTTTATGTGCGATTTGTGTGAAGGGGGGAATACCTAAAAGGTGAAAGAAGCCTTGGAGAAATACCAGCTCATTAGATAAAAAAAAAAAAAAAAAAAAAAACAATATTATCTGTTGAGTCAAGCCTCAACACTTGTCCACGGGCAGAAATTGAAACCACCTGCAATGATAACTTCACCATACATTCACGCCGATGATGCCAGACAGGTGTGCCAATATTACTAATACAATGCCTGCCGCCAATTATGAGATGATACAAAACAAAAATTAATCTCCCTTTTTAGAGATTAAAACAGGCATTAGTAAAAGCAGTATGACATATTTTGTTGGCAGCTTATTAGAGACCAATTAAGCTGGGGACATTATAAAGCCTGCTAGTGGCCACTTAACCATCTGTACATAAATCTCCAAATGAACACATTTGAATATTTTTCACGCAATCTGCCTCGTCTGCATGTTGACCTCTACCAGTGACGGTGTCCTCCAAAGACCATTCAGGCAGAGGGCTTTCAAAATAAAAGTCCTCTTTAAAGTTCCTCTTTAAACCATGGCCCTATGGGGAATACAGTGTGGAAAAAAGTAGGAGGAGGGAAAAAAAATCAAAGTGTACACTGATGCTAGCAAGGGTTTTCCTTCATTGTGTATATGCCACATTAAACAAGCTTAAAAAACACTTTTGTGCTGTGCCAGATCATTACATGTTGCAATACACTCTTTTTAATTGTGAATCTTTACCTGGTCCTTAATTATAAATGAAACCAGGTCTAGTAACTATCCATTAAGTTTGGAGGCACACCACAATTTAAACAAGTATGACCTGTAAGTGTGCTGCTGAAGACGCTGATGTCAATCTACCAATGAAAAACAATAAATAAGTCACAGAAGAACGAAAATATCTTTAAAAATACTAGAATGCTACTCTGTAAGGCTCCTGCCAAGTGGATTGATTCTTTTTGAAACCAGCTATGCACATTCATATTTGCCCATAGAGCATGCCGTCACGGTTTCCATCTCATACATTTTTGCACAGTGGCTCTATTTGACTTTTATATATCTGTGCTGTAGTATGACTCCCTGTTCACCAAAAATTCCTTAGGCAGCAAAAGTTTCAGCCTGGAATATCAAAGCATGTCGGGTTTCCAGCTACATTAACTCAGTATTGACATGTTCCATCAGTGAAAATAAATGGCTCACTCCCACACTTCCAAAGGGCAAGCAACTTCAAATGCACCCTCCGTGCACTCTTTTATGGACAAACAATACGCATGGTGCTATTTCCGTCAAAGTTCAGCCCATTTATTTACACAGTCTGTGCTATAACGCTGTGGGAATGAAGAATAATATTGTCCACCCTAAGAAGTGCCACCTCATACGTGGTACTACTCATATTTAATAGCAGACCATATTTGTCATTTGGAAACAATTAATTTTAACAGGCTATAAGTGTTAAAGAAATGTAGAAGTCAGCTTTAGTCTGGATTAATACAGTTTGGTACCAGGTTTTGTTTTAGGGAAATGAGGGTTTTGTATATACAATCCTAATTTTTGACTGAATTTTTTTAGCACATGCATAGAATACATCGAAAATTATAAGATGGAGATTGAACGAAACCAATGACAACACAGCCAGCCTCAGGTGCCTGAAATCCCGACATGTAAATACAGACACGTCACATGGTAAACATCAGGATGACAGCGCAGAAACAAGTTCTCCTTGGACAGCTGAATACATGAAGAGGGTTCTAACTCTATATAAACAGAACCTCCACTGACAGTTTCTGGTCTCACAGGACACACAGAAAGCACGGAGTCTCCACAGAGCTGCCATTGTTTCGGCTCTGTGTTTATCTGTATACCATGGCGGGAGAAGTGGAGAGGGACACTAAATCTGCTCTGTTAAACTCATTCATTTTCTTTTCTGTGTCTTTATTGTTGTATAACAAAAATCGATGGCTTGATGTTTGTATATGCAAGCAGTTGAAAATATTCACCAAACAGTGATTATTATGCAGTCACCTTTTTAATTCTTATGATTTACATTTTTTGACACAATAAACTTACTCTGGCACAGAAAATTTCACAATACCTTTTTCATGGAAATTTGTTGTTCTATGGCTTAAAACCCATTTGATACTATGTCTAATTTGTTTAAATATATTTCAATACTAAAAGTGTTATGGAAATTTGGAGGTAGGAATGAACAAACGAGTTCAATGATTTAGCTCAGCTTCATTTATTGAGATATCTTTCTGTACGGATTCGGGGAGACTCTCCACAGACAGTTCTGAGAAGTTCTCCAAATAGCAGACGCAGCTGCTCTCATTTTATACTGACACACAAACGACCTTTCTCAGGAACCACAACCGGAAGTCCTATGTCTGCTTTTGCACAGTCTAAACTCATGATAAGCTTCCCATCTAGCACAAACGTCTTATATGTACCATATATGGAATAAAATTTGTCTCTCATCTAGCTTAACCTGGGTAGGGTCTAAAACCCCCTCCCCAGTCCCTTACATCTGTTTCTGCGAGCATAGCTACCTTATTTTGCAGCCTAAGCATCTTTGATTACCTGGATTGGGTCATTTTGATATTTTATATACACTGCATGTGTAAATGCAACTACTTTACCATGTGTGAAATTATATGATTATGTGTTAAGTTAACACACATAGTGTCAGTCTGCAAAACTGGGGAAAAAAAACTTGAATTACACATTACAAGTGAGTGACAGGTTAAGTGCTTCTGTTAACTTATTTAGTCCCATTTCTACTATTAATCATAATTTTCATTATTAGACAGTATTATTTGTCTCATTTCTGTTGAGGCTGACATCCGTTTACAATAATTATAAGTAATGCTTGCATATTCTTGAAATATGGTATATATGCATTGGAATACACTTTAGTTGCAATAGTAATGTCACAATAGTATAGTTTTGAAAAATTCTACTATAGTACAATTAGTTTAATTGTTCCTTCACAATCCCTTCAGACAACCAGAATTGGCAAGGTCCCACTCACCTGATTCTTCAGATCGAGCTTGGGGCAGGGTCGTCCTCCATTGAAAGGCTTCTCCCGTAGCCACTTGGACCTGACCTTCAGTCCGCTACCACAGGAGGCGCTGCATGCTGACCAGGCTGACCACTCGCTCAGTTTGCAGTCCAAGGGGCAAGGGACCTGACAGGCCTCCTCCAAGTACCCTGCGATGGAGCGTCCACGGGTAACATTAGGGAGGAGATGAGAAAGGTGGGTGGAGTCACATTAGACCTTAGGTGTAAATAATAGCAACTGCAGAAAGTCACAGCGTATTTACCCAGTAATGTCAATCACAACCAACGGGTGAATGAGAGGGTATTATAATAAAAACTATTTCACCAATATTCCAGAAATTTCTCCAGCCATTGCTTAATAATTTTGATCGTTATAAAGAGCCAATAAAGAGCTTTAACAAAGATCACACAGGTCCAGTACAGGTCATTACACCTAATGGTTACTGATTAAATTCTGGTACCTGTGCTGTTGCACAGAGTCGGGTCGACCAAGCGGCCCTCATGGTCTACACAGGACACGGCTCGGAGTCGCAGGCCTTGGCCACACTCGCGGGTATCCCGCTGAGCCCTCCAGCTGTGGCTCTCTGGGAGAATGCAGGACGACCAGTTTCCATAGGGCTGAGAGAGCATCTCTACACAGGGACAGGGCTCCTTCTCCACTAAGGGATACAGCTCCGAGTTCTGGCATTTCTCTCTCTTCTTGCTGCGGCCTGTAATGCATTTTTTTGAAAGAGAAAATATAAAAATATAGCTTCTAAAATTATATCAGCAAAGTGCACTATATACTTCAGATTTTTAGACATTAAAATAGAGAATATGCACAAATATTACATGTATTAATATTACAAATATTAATACAAAAGTGCATCATAAAACAAAATCTTATAAATTTACTTCCACAACTAGAATGTTATTCTGTTACATATATTTTTGCTGTATCCATCAACTGTATATACAGCCGCTACAAATACAAGTTTCATCAAAAGAGTGAGATTACATTAGGCGCCAAATGTGTGTCTCGCGATCAATGCATGAGACTTGAGAAAAGTAAATTTAATTCTTTGATTTAAAAAGTATTTTTAAAAATCTGGCAAATGGTATTAGAGACCTTAAGCTGATTTTTTTTAGGAATGTCTCACGCTCGCTATGCGGACATCAGAGAAGAAAACGCGGAACAGCCGCGTACGTTAAAATTCCAGCGCGTGCCCCCTTTTCCACCCAGACGTTCCGCGAGACGCCATCTGCCTCTGCTGATCATCGGCAGTCTGATTGCAAACAGTGCTTAGCGACGCAAAGTCGCTGTCAGTCGCGGCAGCATGGCGACAATCTGTCAGTTTGCTTCAGAATTAAACGCGACGTCTCGCACCCTTTCTAACTTCCCTCCCCCCGTATTTATTATTGATGATGGCTTTCCATGACTGATAAAATATAATTAAAGCATAATACTTTATTACAGTCAGTGTCACTTTGAAAACACTTTAATTTTCTCTTTATTTATTTCCGAATTTGATTAGGTGCGCATCGCTGTCGCTATCCCTGTGCTGTGAACTGCAGGGACTGCCTTTCAGACTTTACCAGCACACCACGCAGAAGCCGTCTGAAGCTATAATAGGCGACAATACGGAAAGAAAAAGCTTTTCAAATCACCATCCTCTGCAATGTGAAATGTGTGAAACATTTAGAAGCAAAATACTTCGCCGTAAACAACAACAGTTATTTGTAACCAGCAACGACCTATCAAAATTAGAGGCGTTATGAATTTCCAGGGAAAAAAAACATCTAAAATAAAACTGCCAGGTGACTCTATAAAAAGCAGCTGTCTATGCTCACTTCAAAACTGTTCACTGCAGGCAATCTGTGAATACAGAAATTGATATTGAATTATATAATGAAGATGGTATACATGATAAAATCTAATTTACTACCAAAATGACATAAACAATTTTCAGAATGACAAGCAAGGCCAATTGTAAAGTCTAGATAATAACATTATGAGGGAAGAAACAGGAGCTTGCCCAGACCTACAGGCAACGATGAAAGAGTTATGATCAAGACAAATGACAGCAAACTTACATGAGGAACAAGTTGTGATCATTAACTTAAGGATTAAATCAAAACTTAAATCCGAGGTATTACATAAGTTACATAAAGCTGGTAAGGTACCAAATGTAGCTATACTTTTGTGCAGCAGAGATCATAAACTCCACACTTCTGACCAATCTCACGGTCCAGATCAATACCGTATACTTGGTGTAGGGTTTATTTTATTTGGAAATGGCTTTACAGGTAGCTATGTTTTTGACACCTATACGTTAGCTCCATGTTAACAAGAACAACTTCAAAGCAGTCAAAAGTGCTTGCATTAGTATTAAAGAGCTCACTTTTAAACCTAAAAGCTGAGGTTAGCTTAAAAAAGTCTTGGAAGCATCGGTGAGAACTGTGCAATACAGCAAACATCTGTTACAGTCCAAACCAACATCTCAGACACACCATAATTCATTCATTCAATGCACAGCTGGATGCATGGGGTGTAGCAATATACAACACAATGTGAAACTGTGCCGACAGTTTCCTGTGGTTGTTTTAGAGATATGGAGGGGCTACAAATATAATTAAACCAGCATACAAACTAATCCTGAGGCAGAAAATGTGCAGAGAGGGCTTACTGGCTACAGTCTCTGCTTCATTTTCAATCTGTACACCTTCCAGAGTAACTGTATTGGCAGGAATATTGGAGTTTTTCCATTGCCATCAAGAACCAAGCTGTACCATTGCAAATTATCCAAGCCGTACCCAAGCCATACCCGCACTGACATGGCCGTGCTTGTGGTGATATGATGTGTAAATGTACGATTGGACGAGATCGGAGCGTACACAGTGGAATGTAAAGGTAAGCACGCTGAGTTGGTGTCTTTGAATAGGTAATTTATTAAAAGGTTCTTCTTCTTCCACTCACAGTACATTTGTACACAAGGAACAAAACATAGTATCAGAAGTGAGTCTGGAAGAATAGATGTCTTTTTAACACGGGAAAACCAGAGATAGTTTACTAAGGAGGAGATAATCTGGTCTGTTTGTGGTGGCAAAAAATGTAGCAAATGGAAGGTCTGCAGCCGCCACCAAAAATTCACCTGACTGGAAACGTTGCTGAAAAGTGGAGAAGGTCTACACAATGCTTTGGGGTGTATTTATCAGTGTTTGACGTGGACGGAAAACTGGAGAAAACAAGAGCCTCACTTTTGCTGCATGTCATCGGTGATGAAGCACGGGAGGTGTATAGTGACTATGATTTGAAGATGGAGATAATTTAAAGTCGATAAAAGGACCGATTTAAAGCATTTTGTATACCTATGCGGAATGTGACATATGAGCAATATAGATTTTTTACATGTGCTCAGAAAGTTGGTTACTGGGTTGAGACACTGGAGTGCAACATGCAAGTTTAGAGATTTAATGGATTCTCTCATTAAGGACAGAATTGTTTGTGGCACTCCGGATAACAGTCTAAGAGAGAGACTCTTAAGCCAAGAAGGTCTAGATTTCGAAAAAGCTTTGATGCTCTGCAGTGCATCTCAGACCTTTTAAGTCATAGGCTAAGGAACTTGTCAGTGACAGCTGCAGAGTAGATGCTATGATGGAGCGCAAACATGTGAAAGCTTGTAAAGCACTCGCAAAACCGACAGGGGGCAAGACGAGAGAAAGAAATTATGTGATCGCTGTGGATGACTGCATCCTCCTAAACAGTGTCCAGCTTACAAGAAAACGCGCAATGACTGTAGTAAGAACAACCATGTTACACGTTATTGCAGGAACATGGCAGAAAAGAAGACAAGTAAAGTCAGTGCTTGAAAAGGAACCTGAGGAGTTTCATATTGATGTACTTTCTGAAAATGAACAGAACAAGCGGGATTGGACTGTACCATTACAAGTGAACCAATAAAATATTGAGTTTAAACTTGACAGTAGAGCACAAGTAAATATTATTTCAGAATCTGAGTTTAAGGCATTCATACCAAGACCAAACGTACGTGAAACAAATATTACATTGACTGGGTACTCAGGAGGTGCAGACTTTCCAGTAAAAGGAACCTGTGTGGCAAAAAACAAGGGGCATATACAGTCATTTGTAGTGGTGCCAAAGGATGTGAAATCAATACTGGGGTTATCTTCCTGTGAGAGATTGAACCTGGTGAAAAGAATCAGAAAGTGAAGCAGAGTCAGAATACAATGACTTGATGAAGGAATATGGTGACTTGTTCAAAGGGCTTGGCTACCTTCCAGGGGATCACATGATTAAAACTGATAATATAGTACCTCGTGTAGTACATCCCTGTAGGAAAGTCAGCCAGAGCTTGATAGAATTCAGGCAAAAAATTGATGAATTGAATGAATGGGTCAATTCGCCTGTCATTGTTGATAAGAAAAATGGAAAGCTGAGGATTTGCTTAGATCTAAGAGATTGGAATTGAGCCATTAAAAGGAAGCATTTTAAATTGCCTACTCATGAAGAAATCATGTCAGTTTGCTAATGCAAAATACTTCAGCAACTTAAGCTCAACATTGTGTAATCTTAACACTCCATTTTCCAGATAAAACCATCCACATGCTGTATGAACACGTTGAGGGCTTGGATACATCCATGGGCGATATTATTGTTTGAGGATCATCTAAACAAGAGCATGATGCCAGCCTTAGACAAGTCTTTGAAGCCATGCACAAGGCAAATTTGAAGCTGAATAAGGACAAATGTGAGCTAGGAGTAACTGAATTTACCTTTCTGGTCCTGATCCATTGAAGATTTCTGATGCTGAGAACATGCCATGGTCACAATAAAAAAACGGTGTTCAAAGGTTTATGGGAATGGTCAATTACATGGAAATATTCGTACCCCCCCTCCCAACAGCTTGCTCCACTGAGGTGGTTGGCAGAAAAGAAAAACAGCTGGAACTGGAATCATAAAGAAGAAAAGGCACGGCAAAATCTCAAGAACTATTAGAATCTCTTCTGATGCATTTGAAGAAGGGTCAGGTGCAGCACTACTTCATAATAAGGCATGGATACCAGTGGCATATGCGTCTCGTTTGTTATCTGACCAAGAAACAAGATATGCCCAAATTGAAAATAGTTGCTCAGCATCATATTTATTTGTGAGAGATTTCATGGCAATCTGCTGATGTTGAAACTGATCACAAACCTCTGATTGCACTGTTTCAGAAATCTTTAAGTGACTGTCAGTAGAGGAATCAGCAGCACTGAACGTGAGATACACCTGGGAGGTTTATATACACGCCTGATGCTGATCCAGAGCTGTGGATCCAGCATCAAATTACACCCACAAGGATGCTGTTGAGTTTCAGGCATATGTTGATATGATCATAGAAAATGTTCCTGTTGTTGCCAAAATGATGAAAATGATGCATCTTGAAACAGAGGAAGACAAAGTTCTAAGTCAGATAATACAAGTAGTGATGGATGGCCAGACCATAAGTCTGGCGGTACCTCAGAGGCACAGGAATACCAGAACCACAAGTCAGAGCTTACTCTTGTAGATGGGATGTTGTACAAAGGCAGCAGGACTGCGAATCCCAAAAGCCTCTAAAAAGAAATGCTTTGGAAAATTAATTGAATTAAAGACCACCTAGGTATTGAAAAATGTAAGAGGTGGGCACGGGAAGTGATGTTCTGGCCTAGGATAAATCAAGAAATTACAGAACTGCTGTCATCTTGTCCAATTTGTCTTAAATCCCAACCTAGTCACCATAAGGATCCACTGCATCCACATCCTAGTCCTCAGAGGCCTTATCAGAAGGTGGGCATTAATCTGTTTGTAAGCGACAACAAAGATTATATGTTTATAATGGATTACTATTCACTGTTCCCTGAAGTGCGCGGTCTGAGCAGAACTGCTGCAGAGGATGTAGTTGCATGAAAGAATTCAGTTTTTTCTAGACACAGTGTATCTGATAAAGTTTTTCATGACAATGGTCCACAATTTATTAGCGAATACATGAAAGTTTTCGCTTGTGAATGGGGCTTTGTTCATACCACATCTAGCCCATTTTTCCCTCAGTCCAATGGATTGGAGGAAGTCAGTCGGAATTAATGCATAAGACGAAGGATAGTAGAGGAGATTTTTATAAAGCTTTGTTAGCTTATTACAGCACTTCACTTCAGTGCGGATTTTCTCTTGCTCAGCTCTTGATGGGTCGCCGTTTGAGGTCCAACTTGTCAATGGATGAGAGCCTTCTTAGAACAGGGAGGTGAACAAGCAAGAAGGTGGAAAGATGAACATAAAACAAAGCAAAAAAAAAACATATTTTGACAGATGTTCTCATCCATTACCTGAGTTGCACCTTGAGGATGAAATAAGGATCCAAGAGAAGATGAAAATTTGGACAAGGAAAGCTACAGTGGTTGAACAAGTGAAACCCAGGTTACACATAGACCAAACAGAACGTGCAGTATTAAGGAGGAACCACAAGGACCTCAGGAAAGGGCCAGCTTCAGAGTTTCAGTTAAATGATGAACACCAGTTGAAACCGAGAAGGAACAACACAAAATGCAACACAAGAACTGTGTAAACCACTTAGAAGGTCTACTCATGTTCATAAGCCACCAGAGAGACTGACTGAGACATGCTGAAGTGTGTCAGTCCCAAGAGCAATTTGAGGTTAAGGGCCTTGTTTAGGGGCACAAAGGTGACGTCACTCTCACCATGGGATTTGGGCTAACAATCTACTGATCACAGACACAGTGTCCTAACTTGCTGAGCCAGACACTGCCCTGTTCTCCCATCAGACATTCCTACTTGGAATACATATCTCACTATTTGTGTACATGCTGTGTATATTTTTGTGATCAACCTGGTCCAGAAGAGGTGTGTTTACCTGTCAGCATGCGCCTGCGGTTTCTCCAGCCCCCACAGGTCAGGCACTCGGTGAACTCGGACCAGGGGCTGAGGCTGCAGTCATCGCGGCAGGGAACCCGGCAAGGCCTGAACCGCAATGGCATGGGACCAGCCCACTGCAGGCAGTCGGCCACCTCTGCTGCTTCGCCGTCGTCTCGCATGCATGTCACACCTGACGAGACAGCAGAGCCCATCAGCCCTCTGGCCGGCATTCGTCACGGGGACCAACCAGCAGTGGAAGTGACCAAAACACTTGTTATTTTGCAGCATCATCTCCAGCATTTCCACACTAGAATAAAATGTAAAAACCACTGCTAATTTAGGCATTATGCAATCAAAAAAACATTTCAACTCTCACTTGCTGGATGCTGGTGGGGCTCTTCCATCCACTTTGGGGTGAATTTCGTGGCTTCATGCTAGTAAATTAGTAGCTTAGGAATTGCAGGGTTCATTGTCACTCACGAGAACAATGCATTTATACGCCAGATGTGTTTTCACTTCGAGCTGGAGCTGCAAATTTGTCACATCGCCTGAAACGATGACACATTTTGACACAGAGACGTGCTGCATGTCTTTGTCTGGGGACAGGACCACCTGGCATCATCAGAGGCTACTAAGAGCTTCAAAAAGCCTTCACTGAAGCATTTTAGGTAAGAAGAACCAGCAAGGAAGCATTTCCTAAAGCAAACAAGCGTCACACTCCCATGAGCAAATCGAGTCATTAAAATGAAAGAAAAGAAAAGATACTTCTCGTCAAAATCAAGCCCATTCGTCCAGCACGAAAATGATGCATTTTATCATATCCTCTTTAGAATCATCTTGTTAACACATAAAAAGTTTCAGTGTTGTCCTCACCCACAATATTATTAAATGCTGTAGGAATTACTGCATATGTTTCTGAAATTTGTGAATATAACAAGATAATAGGTATTCTAATTATTTTAAGTTTGTCCTATGATGCCAGACACAGATATGTACAGAGAAAATGCAATTTAATTTTCCTAAATGCAAATATTAATCTTTAAGGATAACACTACTCCCTAATAGTAATATACGGCCATTAACTTTTTAAGTGGGTGTGAAATAGCTACTTTTTAAGGAATATATCTTGTTAATGGATCACCACTGTGTGTTTGCAAATGTAGTATCCAGCTCAGGCACCATAACTAAACTTGGGATTCAGATAATATACTGTCGCACTGGCGAAATCAAAGGCAGCCCTTGATAATACAGAAATCGATATCCAGTGCCTTGTGTGTTATCTCTAAGTACATTATTCACAGTTTTTAAATATGCCCTTAAGGGAAGTAAAGAAAAACTCTCTTGGTTTCTCAACCCCAAAATACACTCACCTAAAGGATTATTAGGAACACCATACTAATACGGTGTTTGACCCCCTTTCGCCTTCAGAACTGTCTT
>JAODKC010000383.1:0-12913 GCA_026777985.1 Mormyrops attenuatus
CATTATTAAAATAATTTTTCATTATTTCTGTAGGTGGACACCAATCATGACAGACTAATCAGCCTGGAAGAGTTCCTTAAATCCACAGAAAAGAAAGAGTTTAATAACTCTCAGGAATGGGAGGTGAGAATAGAAGGACGTCCACAGAAGCTTCTGTGGGGGTAGGGGTTGGGGGGTTCAGAGCACATACATTTTTGTGTTTTGTGAATTAATTTGCTTAAATATTTTGAGTACTGGTACTTCCTTATAGTCACATGTGGATTTACGTGTTATTTCCTGTTGAAGACCCTTGATGACAGGAAACCGGTGTACTCGGAGGTGGAGCTCCAGCAGTTTGAGGCGGAGCTGCGGGATAAGGAGATCGAGCTAGGTAGGCAGGCGGCATCGCTGCAGCACGAGGAGGAGCTGCTCAGAGAGAGGGGCAAGGCCCTAGAGGCACAGAAGAAAGAGTATCAGCAGGTGAGAAGGGTGATAGGAGTATTATTAGCAGTGTGCTAAGAAGCACAGTCCTTTTAAATTAGTGTTTCTGTACATTTTGGTCAGGCACTATTGGAGCTATCTCAGAAGCAAAAGGACCCTCAGGCAGTAGTGGGACAGCCACCTGCTGGTCCCAAAGAAGCGCTGGAGTTTCATGAAGAGGTGAAGAATGCAGAAGAAGGTGAGGGGATGGTGGAAGATGGTAGAAGATTAAAAATGTGTAGACATGACTTTGTGTTTTTTAAATGTCTTTCTTACCTTCTGGGTTTTCAGATGCAAAGGTGCCTGTTTCTCAGGAGGAAGGCAGGGAGGCTCAGAACAGCCTCCCAGCAGAACATGTGCAGAGTCAGTCCTCACAGAGCCCCTAAAGTCACCACAGTGCCACACCTGCTTGGGTGGTGTGCTGCCAGTTTGTCTGTCTGTCCGTCCCTCCGTCCATTCAGGCCATACTTGTTGATGTTAACATTTCATTTTAACATTGTAATTAGTGTTCTATTTGTTACCAACAGTATGGTAACTCAAACTATTTTTTTTGGAGATAAGTATTTTGGAGGTAAATATTTTAATGTTGCCATTGTAGATAATCTAAGTACATCTCTTAAACTTTTTAAAAAGCATTTCAAGATATCTAAATAGATTTTAATTTAAATCTAAACAGATATTTTGATTACGATAGATAAATAAAATTTAATCTTTCCAGGTCTTTTTATGACCATAGTATAAAGATATCTTAAATTCATTTTTAAGCTTAATGTACGTGGAAGCAATTCTCTAAAGGACTCTCTGAATTTACATAAACATTGTGTGCGTGAATTACATTATTACTATTACATTTATTTTGGCTTGGCTTCTTTCTCTGAAAGATTTGCCATAGCTGTATTTTCCAGATGTATTGCAAAGGCAGTGTTAATTTTAATTGGTGGTACTCCACTTGCATGGAAAATGCCTGCCATATTGATTTCTTTCAGCATCAGGCCATATTCTCATACATGTGCGTTTGCATCCAAGGTTCTCATACTACCGTTTTCTGTTTCCTCTTTCCACTTTAAACAATACTAAAGTGTTTGTACCTTCCTGCCATTTTAGATATGGGGGGAACTTGCAAACTGTTTGGGATATGAACCTTTGACCCTCATGCCCCCAGCGATGCATCGTCTGTGGTTTAATTTTTTACTTTATAATTTCTATTCACAGATTCACAGTTCGTATCAGAGTAGCTTACTGTTACTGCCTCTCCCACTGTGTCATTTTGTTTATGGATCTGTTTGTTAATGGTGTGTATCTCTGTTATCATGTTACCTAAATGAACGCTTATATGTGTGAGAAAGCAGGTCGGCTTTTGGAACAGATGCACTGGCACATGCTTTGTAGTCATGTCAGCAATGTGCTGTGTTACTTATATTGTGTGTAATTTTAGATTGGCTACTGTTTCATGGTTGGTCGTACCTTTTATCTTGCATCATGAGTGCTTTCTGCCCCAAATGACAGTTCAATCAGCATTTATTTTATTTTGCTCCATCAGACTGCTGCTTTGCTAACCACTGAGATTTTTCTGTATACTCTATGAACGCACAATTTCTACTTTTTTAATGAAGAATTTTTCCCTCTGATGTCACCAGGAGAAAATTCTCTGTTACCCGTTTGACTTGAAAGTCTTTAAGGGGAAACGTATGTGGTCTACAAATTTTTTTCTGGACCTGTGTGCAGTCCTGTTTTTATTTTTATACAGAATTTAAACCTTGTCATTTTATGTCATATCAGTGTTGGGGGTGAGGATTAACCATGTTTCTGTAGGATCATTTCTTTAGGGCAAGAAATGAAAATCACCGCTCTATTGTGTACTGTACATAAAGAAGACGATCAAATAAAATGACTGAATTTTGGTGCAGTTCCCCTTTAAGGTCTTAGTCACTGTGTTTGCACAATTTCTCACACCCCTCTAAGCCCATGTCTCCATCACAGACAGCCATAGTGTATTATATGCTCCCACTCTTGTTTTTCCCAGAAAAGAGAGAGAGAAATATGTGAAAATTGAATTCCCACGCCCCTTCCCCTGATAAAAAGCTCCCCCTCCTGTCTCCTGCTGTAATCTTCCATAACTCTTTGCTTTTTGTATAAAGAATAAAAGAAGATAAAGATTAAGGGAAATTAAGGTCCAAACGTAAGTGGGAAAAGACACAGACTGGGAAAAACCAGGGATGAAGATGGACAGTGTGACGTGTTTGACACGGGTGGCTGGAAAGAAAATCAGCGGCAGGACAACTTAATACATTATGCGAGAAGTCAGTCTAATTGATAAAGTAGTTTTGTTTTATCACTTTCTAGGCAGACCACCAAATAGGAGCTGATAGGTCTGGACATTATCAAGTGTCTGCAGGAGAGAGAGGACAGCTGTGTTCAAATGCTCAAGTCACACAATTCCACACTCAGCAAAAGTGAGAGGGAGCCAAGTAGAGGGAGGAAAAGAATACAGAGAGTGTACTGTGAGCTCAAAGAAAGAGATATTGACGCGCGGCGGAGAGTGTAGGTAGGCTGGGAGACTTCATTCTGTACGGACAGACAGCACAGAGCCAAACGGTGAAAGTGAGATCGCTGGTGGACTGGAAGGTAGCGTGGCAGGTGCGCAACGATATCAAAGGAGAGGTTAGCTGTCGGATGGAGCATGAGGATGGAGAGATGAGAGGTTCGCCCAAAGAGTGGAAAGTTCTGGTCAGGTACGACGATGTGTTATCTTCATGTGAAAAAAAGATGCATATGTGTAGCTACTGTGGTCATTTATTTTTAATGCCTCCTGTTGATTTCAGTGGAATCTTTGAATTGGGTTATCTGGCTTCACCTAGCCTCTATATCTATTTCTACGTGCACTCTTTCGATGATCTTGACACATTTCCCAGCAACACCAAGCAAAGAATGATAAAAGCAGACCTGTATATTAATGAGACTTAAAATGTAACTATTCTAAAATGATTAATCTTGAATGACGGTTAATGTATTTGTATAAAATTTAATTTTATTGGATATGTCTTGAAACAGCAGTCTTTTGGACCATCTTGTGCACTAGTGATATATGCAACTGTTTTGCATACAAATATTGAAATTGTTTTTAGGCCAGATTCTCCTGTCATGTAATGTTGTCATTCGCTATAAGGCCAGTATCAGTTTACCCAGTCTGAGCGTAAGCCTTACTGCTAGGGATTGTCATACACTCTGTATCACTCATTTTGTTGTTGTTGCTTACTCTTTTTGTCCATTGGTTATTAATACTTGCTTAATGCTTACTTTCCATGATGAAGGTCTCTTTGCATGCAACAATGAAGTGTCTGTGTGCTGGACAAATCAACAGCCTTTTGGTGCCCTGGCTCTTTATAATTTAAAATTTTTTCATCGCTAGCTTCTGACCTCTTTACAAATGAGGCAGATTTTCGGAATATTTCAGCAGCTCTGTCCTCCCGCCTCCCCGCCCACGTCCCCTGACCTCCCCAAACCACATTCGCAGTTTTCTCTATACCGCCATTGTTCTCCCTTTGAGCGTTTGTGCATCCCTTTTGTTTATACACTTCAGTAGTACCTTTGTCAAATGCTGAAACGCCTGCACGCCGCCAATGTTTTCTCTTACGTTTTCAGTTTCTACCCTCTCCACTAGTTGTATTCTGGCTTGCGTAACCCTTGTAATGTGCCCCCAGCTTTCAGCCAGTCCCTAAAATATCAGACATTCCAGGTCCGCATTCCATAAGATTGATTTTCCCTGACTCTCCCTGCTCCAAAGTCCTGCAGCTGTCACCTGTCCATCCTGCCGTGGATTGACAGTGACTCCACCTCCCAGGGTTGGGCTTAGCATGTGCGTGGGAGGCGACCTCCAAGTCAACTGCGCTTGCCTCATCTGCATCTTAGAGGATATTTACCAGTTTTCGCCTCCTTGGATTTTACATGTATTTTTAAAACATTAAATTCCTAGTCTGAAGCTTGATTGGGATTTTGAAATTATGCGATTTATGGTGAAGTTCATATATTTAAGTTGAACAGCTTATTGAAATGCTTCAGAAGCTGTTTAACCTTTCAACGTGGTTACCAGTATCTTTGTAGTTATTATAAAGAATCTTTAACGCAGTGATATCAGTAAATTAGCAGTCAACACCAATACAATTCTGATGAATATTTTGTTCAAAAGGCAATTTTTACCATTATCATGGTATTTAAAGATGTAGCCTACACTTAGATTTTTCTCCTCAATCAAAACACAGACATGTTTGGCTGCGTACGGCCAGATTGACAATCCCTGGATGTGACAACACATGTTGTTATAAAACAGAATGTGCCTGACTTGTGTGTCACACTGCTGGTCAGGCTCAACAGACATCTTTGGCAAATCAATACGCATGTACAACAAAGTAAGAGTACTCAGAAGAAATTAAGCTCTGACACTGACAATCTCATGAAAAAGTACGGTCTCTGTGGCAATTCCATAATTCGCGTGCAGGAATTTCATGTGATATAAACTCAGGTCCGCACAGAACAAAACCCACTGCACAAGGCTTCGCTAAAATTTAGTGGCAAAACAGTGTGACTCCGTAATGCCATTTGTTTAATGTATGTATACTGCAATAAAGTTACTTGGGACCATGGTATCATATTTAATCTGGTGACTTCTATCAGATCTTTCCTTAAAATAATTTTCTGCACATAGAAATATTTTTGTTCTATACATTCTTAGTCATGTGTAGGATGTTTGCAACATTAAAACAGCCACATGGAAGAAGGAAATGCATAGTTAAACGAGTTGGGTTAATTTCCTTATGTGTTATAAATATCCGCAAAATTTGGTAAATTAAAAAGAAATAATGTTCATATGCATGATCTCCTGTTTTAATTTGGTTTTAAGGGTTGTTACATTTTTGTACAACTATTTGAGAGCAGAACAGTGCTAGATGCTTACTTTAACTTAATTTGATCTTTAGTTGAAACAAATAAAGGAAGAAGTAATTCAAACACCGGGGATTGATTCATGTAAACACGTTTAACTCAATGCATTGGTGTCCATTTTATGACTTTTCTTTCATAAAGGACAGGCTTTAGTGCTGCTGTTGTTCTGGTTCACAGAAGTCAACTTGTTTCCCTCAGTATGCATTCGAAATTCCCCGTCTCTCACCATTCCCTCATTCAGGATGGCAGAACAGGACAGAGTGAGCCAAGCCTCCAGCCTGGCCACCATCTCCGCCTTTCCTGTGCAGTCCAAGGTGTGTGTCCGGCTTCTTCTCTCAAACCCACTTCGGGCTTATCGGTTGGGGTATGTCAGATGTCACCCTCACAGTGCCATAGGTGACATTCTTCGTAATTCCCTCAGGGTAAAGAATCCAAGGTGCATAATTTTGGAAAAAGAGCCAGAGCTCTGAAGAGAGATCCGAACTGCCCGGTCGTGATCCGGGGATGGCTGTATAAGCAGGTACCATCCAGAGTGAACATTGAAAACCGCTTATGCTCCATAAGACCAAGAGCAGTAGTGTTACAGGGTAGCAGATGACATGTGCAATGACTGCACACTTATCCGGCATCAATTGTCTTACTCTATTTAGGACAGTTCAGGACTGAAGCTTTGGAAAAGAAGATGGTTTGTTTTGTCAGACTTCTGTTTATTTTATTACAAAGGTAGGTGCACAATTACATGTATTTGTGTCACTGCGGTAAAAAGTGAAGAAATGCAGCCCTGAGGACATTCAGTCACTTGCATAAATGAAAGTTTGCATGGAACATGTACCAGCTGGCTTCACAAAGGATATTTGTTCTGGATAAGCTGGTTCTTACTCTTTTCTTTCTCTATCTGCCTCAGACAGCAGAGAAGAGGCAGTCTTGGGCAGCATCCCACTGCCCAGCTACAGGATTCTCTTCTGTACTCCCAGAGAATGTAAGAGCAGGAAGTATGCATTTAAAGTAAGTCTAACAAGTTAGCATAAGTCACATAGGAAGCTGTCTTTGGATTTCAGAAGCTAGTGGATCAGGCTGTGTGATGTCTTCATGAAACCGTCCGATGTTTCCGATGCACATTCATATGGAATTTTTCCACTGCCACCAAGAACCAAGCCATGCCGGAGCTGTACTGCGAACTGGCGGTTTTCCACTGTAAAGTACCTGAGGGATACCTGAGCCTTATCTATGCTGACACAGTGTCACCACCATCTGATTGGTCAGAATGCACAGAGAGTTCTGTGCATGCATTATCAGAAGGAAAAAGCATACATTTTATATATTATTCATTACAAGTATTCCACATCGCAATGTATTGATGCATTCCCGATAACTTGGAACATGAAAATTTCCAGCCTACACCTCAGGCTTGTACACTTCCTGTATGACAGTGGAATAGCACCACTGGTGTTTGTACACCAATGGGATAATTACAGCTCCACTGAAACTGTAGTCATTTCCAATAATCCAGTGTTTGCACTGGAGATTTTAAGCATATCATACTGAGCCCCCAAAACAGATCAATCCAATTATGTTCCAAATTGTATAGGGCCCCATAACTCAGAGGCCCTTGGAACCATTGTAGCTTCCCCCCTTTATGGTGCTGGGGAGTGTATATATTTTATCTTTGATATTTTATATTTATCATATATTTGAGTTAATATATTTTATAAGTATTGTCTCAGAATAAATAGCAGGATACTGTCAATAGGTGCAGATGCCATAAAAACCTAATGCGGTATGATGCTATTTAACCAAAGGCATACAAAACCAAAAGAGTTGGAGACAATGTAGGTACAGAATTACTTTATTCAAATATTTTTAATTTCATTTTGATTCCTTCTTGCTAAAGTGGAATCTCTGCACTAAGAGTAACAATCAAAGCTAATATCCAAAATAGACCAATAGTGGACTTTGGCATTATGCAGATAATACTCATAAGAAATTAGGATCCTTACTAATGTTCAATGCTTTCCTCTGCTATTGAATATTTAGATCAACTTGCTTTCACTAGATCTTCCCCTAGCTTTCATTGCTCAGGGTTATATCTTTTTAAATGAGTATGAAATGAATATATACTATACATATACACCAATGAGCCCAAATATTATGACCAGACCCATCTGAAATGTATAATGTTGACTATCTTTTAAAAACATTACATTATATCTAGCATAAACATGCGTGTCAAGGTCTGGGATATTTTAGACGGTAAGCTAACACTCAGTACTCGTAGTTGGCATGATGAATGCAGAAGAAATGGACAAGAAAGAGGCTTTTAAATTTAAATTGTGGAGTGTTCACAGTCAGCTGTGGTGAGTTCTTTAAGAGACCAGTCTGAAGAGGGATAATCCATGATCCACCAACTGGGTGTTGGGTGGGCAGCACTCATTGATGCGAGATGTGAACAAAGATGATTCTGTGTAGTATAAACCAACAGAAGGACTATGGTGACACAAAAGGTAGATAGCATAAGTAACGTGGATAGGAATAATGTGTCACAACACACAGTGCATTGAGCCCTGCTGCATATGGGGCAACATAGCCATGGATTGGACTTCATAGCCATGGATTGGACTTCATAGCTATGGATTAGACGTCATAACCATGGATTGGACTTCATAGCCATGCATTGGACTTGTCAGTCCAACACATCCCACAGATGCCTGACAGGTACCTGACTGTCCACATGATGCAACAGAAAATGAGATTCTTCAGTCGAGGAGACCTCCTTCCATTGCTCTAAGGTCCAGTTCTGACACTCACGTGCCCATTGTAGGTGGTTTAGGCAGTGGAAAAGGGGTCAGCATGGGCACTCTGACTAGACTGTGGCTGCGAATGTTACCATCTAATATATCCCAGACCTTACATACACTGCATTCACTTGATAGTCATCATTATCTCCTTCAGGTGGGGATGGCGGTAATGTTTTGGCTTGTCGGTGTGGTAAGAATGATGTGTAACTGACGTACCTCCCTGGCAGGCGGTGCACCAGGGCATGCGTTCCTACTTCTTCAGCGCAGACACTCAGGAGGACATGCTGGGCTGGGTCAGGGCCCTCAGCCAGTCAGCCTGCATGGATACGGAGGGCTCCCTGAACAGGTACCGCTCGGTAGGGCTGCAACTCTGGACATCCTGATCTTCCTGAATGCAATGTCTCCCGGGGACAATAAGGGAGGGGCTTGATATTCAGTTCTTCAACCAATCACAGTCTTCTTTGTATGACATCACCAGATTGATCCTTTTTTTCTCATTTTCAAACAAGCTAACTTGGTGCGATGTGTGGCTCAGTGGGATAACACTCTGTGCCTTTCATCGGAAGGTCGTCGGTTTTTTTTAAGTATTTGGGGCTCTTGAGCAAGGTCGTTAACCCCCAACTTGTTACTGTTCTGTATTGTCATCATAAAATAAAGACGTGCCCTTACATTACTCCATACCGCTTTTGCAGGTAAGCATGTTCCTATGCTTTGTATCTCTGACGTGTCCGTTAACAAATGGCTTGCACAATAAAATGGTTACTGTAGAAATCCGTATACCTTGTTGCTTAACAGAAGATATTGGTCTTACTTAATGTGGTGATGTTATAGAATTAAGACTGTGTTTGATTAAAGAAGTATAACAGAAGAAGCCCCTCCCTTGTTGATGCAGGGACGCACTGAATTCAGGAAAATCAGGATGTGCCTGCAACTGTCAAATATTATCACTTATATCGTATTTGATGTTTTTTTCTCGATTATTCAAATATTCCATACAGTGCCTTGCAAAAGTATTCACGCCCCTTGGCATTTTTCATGTTTTATTGCCTCACAACCTGGAATTAGAATGGATTGTTTGAGAGTTTGCACCATTTCATTTACAGAACATGCCTACAACTTTGAAGATGTATTTCTTTTTTTATTGTGAAGCAAACAACAAATAGGACAAAATAACAGAAAACTTCAGCGTCCATAACTGTTCACCCCACTAAAGTCAGTACTTTGTAGAGCCACCTTTTGCATCAATTACAGCTGCAAGTCGCTTTGGATAGGTCTCTATGCTCTTGCCACATCTTGCCACTGGGATTTTTGCCCATTCCTCAAGGCAAAACTGCTCCAGCTCCTTCATGTTGGATGGTTTTCGCTTGTAAACAGCAATCTTCAAGTCTGACCACAGGTTCTCAATTGGACTGAGGTCTGGACTTTGACTAGGCCATTTCAACACATTGAAATGTTTCCCCTTAAACCACGGGAGTGTTGCTTTAGCAGTATGCTTCGGGTCATTGTTCTGCTGGAAGGTGAACCTCCGTCCCAGTCTCAAATCACAGGCAGACTGACATAGGTTTTGCTCAAGAATATCCCTGTATTTAGCACCATCTTTCCCTCAAACTGGACCGGTTTCCCAGTCCCTGCTGTGAACAAACATCACCACAGCATGATGCTCCCAACATCATGTTTCACTGTGGCGATGGTGTTCTGGGGGTGATGGGATGTGTTAGTTTTGTGCCAGATATAGCATTTTCCTTAGTGGCCAAAAAGTTCAATTTTAGTCTCATCTGACCAGAGCACCTTCCTCCATACATTTAGGGAGTCACCCACATGCCTTTTGGCAAACTCAAAATGTGCCTTCTTATTTTTAACGCTAAGTAATGGCTTTTTTCTGTCCAATCTTCCATAATGCCCAGCTCTATGGAGTGTATGGCTTATTTTGGTCCCATGGACAGATACTCCAGTCTCTGCTGTGGAACTCTGCAACTCCTTCAGGGTTACCTTTGGTCTCTGTGCTGCTTCTCTGATTAATGCCCTCCTTGCCCAGTCTGTGAGTTTTGGTGGGCAGCCCTCGCTTGGCAGGTTTGTTGTGGTACCATGTTCTTTCTATTTGAAGATGATGGATTTAATGGTGCTCCAGGGGATCATCAAAAATTTGGATATTTTTTTATAACCCAACCCTGACTTGTACTTCTCAATGACTTCTCCCTGACTTGTTTGGAGAGCTTCTTGGTCTTCATGGTGTGGTGCCTCTTGCTTAGTGGTGTTGCAGCCTCTGGAGCCTTTCAGAAAAGGTGTGTTTATACTGACAGATCGTGTGACACTTAGATTGCACACAGGTGGACTTCATTTCACTAATTATGTGACTTTTGAAGGTAATTGGTTGCACCAGGACTTTTTAGGAGTTTCGTGGCAAAGGGGGTGAATACATAGGCACATGCCAATTTTCAGTTTTTTAAAATCTTTTTTTATTCTTTTTTATTTATTTTTTTTCTCATTTCACTTCACCAGACTATTTTGTGCATATCCATCACATAAAATAAGATTAAGAAGCATTTTAATTCCAGGTTGTGAGGCAACAAAACATGAAAAATGCCAAGGCGGGTGAATACTTTTGCAAGGCACTGCATGTGCACAACATTACTGCTACCGATATTTTGAAAATGCTTCCACACTACGGAGCTTTTTGGTGCACTTGAGTAGTGCCAGTACTGCCTTGACTCGCACTTGCCGTCTTTTCTGTTTACTTATTTGAGTGTTATAGCGAATAGTCATACTTCATCAATCCCCATGAAGAAGTGCTCTTTTCGCTTCACTGCATCTTACTTTCCTTGAAACACACAAACACATAGTGAGAAGAGTTGTACTGGAACACTGTGGTCATAATATGAACTACACATACATTTTCATAATAACTAGCTACTCAAATGTTGATTTTTATCCCGAAAACTTTTTGTATTCATATTATAATTATATTTTTATATATATATGTTGCAGCAGCAGCACTCAGTGATCTTCACTCATCAACTGCCGCCATGACTCCGTCTCTGTGTTCTTCAGTCAAACTTTGCCACTCGTCCCTGAGTGGTTGATTATTCGCTTCCTCAGGCGCTGCTCCAGTTTCCAGGATTTCACACAACTGGGGGGCAGCAGTGAGTCACTCACATTCTTTCACATGTCTTCTCCGAAAAACGGACCTGCCCAGCCCACGATGTACGGCAACGGGCCGCAGAGTGAATTCAACTTACAGAAAGTAACAGCCGGGACGACACACATGGACTATGATGGGAAACAGGCCTTCAGGTACAGGCAGTACAACCTGTGACAGGAAGACCAGCTCCTGTTCATCTGTGTGGGAAATGTGCTTGGATGAAATGAGAGAAAAGGACAGAACAATGGAAAGTCTTATTTATATAACAATTACAGGCCTAAAGTGTTGCGCTTATTGACTATATTCTTGTTACATCATTCACGGATCTAAGAAGGTCACCAAAAATCCACCAAATTGGGACTGCAGACCAGTGTGAACTGATGTTAATTTTACACTGGAAACTATGCCGCAAATAGGAAAGCTATCAATGACTGTCTTGCCACAAAATAAAAATATCTTAGAATCTAAGAAGACTCCTTTATATTCTGTAGTTTTGGAATGTGAATGAAATGAATATTTAATGAGTCATTTATAAATTATATGAATGAAAAGTGTACATGATGCTAGGTGAATATTGACAGGATTTGGTTTTGAGTGGGTTATGGAAATTCTTTCCTTCTCTTTCTATGTCAGTCCATTACCAAGAACTTCGACACCTACAAGTTATGGTGGACCAAGAAGACGTGGCCAGTCTTTGAGCCTGGAAGGAAATGAGCAAGACAGCCACCCTTTTATTTCCAGGATCCAAACCCCACCACCCATTCTGAAATCGACCGGATCCAGACCTTTGACACCAAAGTGTCAACTAGGAACACGGCCACATACTCCAGTGGGCAGAGTCGACATTCGGCCAAATGATGACCACCTATTGGCACCTCAAAATATGGGCTATTCTCCTCCATCTCCTCAACGAGAGACCAGTCTGAGTTCAGTCACTCCTACCCGAGAAAAAAGACTGTTTAAGGTGAGAGAAAGGCTAAGGATGGGGGTGAAACTGCTCAGAATACAAACAACGACCCTGGTTGCATTTGCATAGTTGAATATCCATCCATCCATCCATTTTCTGAAACCGCTGAAACCCAACTGGGGTCGCGGGGGGAACCAACCCTGGGCAGTTGCCAACACACTAGTAGATAGTGATACTAGTGATAGTTGAATATCACATTTCAATATTTCATATCACCCTTTCTAACAATCCTATACTACTTTCATGCCTCCCAAAAATATATATTTTGGAGAAAACCTTTCTTGGCTTGACTCTGAGAGAGCTCCACACAAGAATTCCAATGTCCCTGGAATGTTGGTTTTATGCACAAATGGCAAATAAAATTTTTGTATCTCGTATCGTATTGTATCTCATATAGCTAAAATGAATGTTTCCAGATTATGAACAGCCTGGTAAATGCAAGTTTGTATCACGCATCATATTTTCTGTGTCTACAGAAATATTCTCTTTAAACTAAAACAAAAAGCCTTGTTTTATTTTCTTGCCTTGTAGTTATGGTCCTCCAATGGGCTCACCACCTGTAGGAGGGGCCAAAGGGGTCGGGTGCGTTGTGAGTTGGGCGGTAGCCGAGGGCGG
>JAODKC010000384.1:0-12910 GCA_026777985.1 Mormyrops attenuatus
GAGGTGCCAAATGTAATGTGATATAATGTAATGTGGAGTTTACTTTTCAGGATGAACCTGAGAGAGGTGCCAAATGTCATGTAATATAATGTAATGTGGAGTTCACTTTTCCAAGGTGCTATAGATGGTCGATGTCTTTTTATTTTTTATTTTAAAATCCATGAATCTAAATTTATGTATTCTGGGTATGGACATCTTCTCAGCCTTGACAGCCTAATTAATGGTCAAATGCATAAAAAAGCTGATTGTGATTCAGATTCAGCTCACAATGTAGTTACTGACCTGTGCTTGATGGTGCATGTGCTGAACAACAGGCTATCAGAAGCCTGACTGGTGGGCAAATCTTATAACATGACAGATGAATGCTGCAGATTTTATTTAGTTAATTGTTACTTGTTATTACAGACTGCTTAAAAAGCCTAGAACATTACAGACTGCTTAAAAAGCCTAGAACATTACAGACTGCTTAAAAAGCCTAGAACAACATACGCTCCATTGCATCTCAAGTGTTTGAGTCAGAGTCCAAGTCTGAATGGCGGGTGTGTCAAGGAGTAGTAAAGCACTGGTACAAGGTGACAGGCAATTTTATTCAGCATTACAAAATATTTCACATCACACCAACCACAGGCATCTCCCAGAATAAATGCTAAAAGCCCCCTGTGAGAAAAATGGTTCTGTGATCTCTTGTTGAAAAACCAATTGAGTATAGCTCCTGGAAAACACCTAAGCTACTATTTCAAAAAGGAATATTCTGAAGGAGATGTGATCTCTCATATTCACGTTAACAATGAATCAAACAGGAACTACAGCAGGAAAGTAGTTTTGGTGCTCATCTGGTAGTCGGTCTGTGATCCAAAGATCTCTTAAGAGGAATTCGGTCTCATCAGGTGGCCAGTAGGGGATTGGCCTCCAAGACTTCATCTGATTGGATTTTGTGGAGCGGAACAGATGGAGCTGGCCAATCAGAGCGTGTTATTACTAGCTAATGGGATTTAGTGGCTGATTGTAGGTCGTGAGTGTCCCAGATACAGATCTCTATATCTCTGTCTGCAGAATCTCCAAGCATTGAGCTGGAACACTTTGGGAAGAATAAACAAATGTGCAGACTCTGCATCTGCATTCATGTCAGATAGGGCTGTGTTTTTCTTTTTGGAGCCTGGAAGCCAGTAGCTGGTTTCTGTAGCCGAAGCAGGGGGGCTGTAATGCGGGGGGGTTTAGGGAGATTCTAAGGACCCCTGGCTGGGTCATAAAATTTTTTAAACATAATTGTATTGGTCTGCGTTGAGGGCCCAAAGTCTCTAGCATGAGTATGATGCATGCCTCAGTATGGTGTTTGAATGTCCAGATCAATAACTGTGTAAGAAAATGGTAAAAAAAAAAAAAAAACATCCTCTTTCTGTACCTACTTGTTCGCAAGGGGGCCAGAGCCTGTCCTGGAAGCTACAGGAGAAAGGCAGGGAACAAACCCAGATGGGGTACCAGCCCACACTCCATTCATACCAATAGGCAATGGGGTAACTCCAGTATGCTTTTGGACTGTGGGAGGAAACCAGAGGATCCCATGACAACTCAGGGAGAAGATGCAAAGAACATGGTGGAGAGCCCTCTTAGTGAAGCACGGGTCGATGGAGAGCTGACAGCATTCCGGAATGTGCCACAGAAGGCAGGCAGCCTCAGGGCCTCAGACGGATTGTCAGGGTCAGGAATATAGATCTGCCATGGGGTGGTCAGTGTCACGCTGACACCTGCTCCCAGGGCCCTAACAGAGGGACGTGAAAGACACACTGCAGTGCAGACTGATACATTTATGTGTTTTATATGTTTTTATAGTATTGCTTAAATTCAGTTGCATTCTGTTGCTGTTTTTCAGTATGAAACATGACCTTGGCTATTGGCTATTGGCTATGCACTAACGAAAGAGTAACCGGCTGTGTAGACTACAGTGTCTGAGCACTGACTCATGTGGGGGCTGGGGGGGCTTTTCGCCTAGGTGATTGAAAGTGCCTCCCTTTTTGAGGTCCTAAGTGCCCCTTTTTGATTCACCCCCTCATTGCCCACCTTAGCCCTATGTCGTCCCCACCCCCCCAAAAAAAGTCTGTATGTGGCTCTGCTGACTGTAGTCCAGTCCATTATCATGTCACATGTAACAGTCTGCGGTGTGCTTCATAAATATCTCAAACCCCACATCCTAATGGGGGCAATTTGCCTTCTGCCTTGGCTGACAAAAAGTGGAATTGCATACCGAAATGTAGGCTAGCATCAATCTCATTCTGATTAAATATAAAAGCCCCACTTTCCCTATTTAACCACACACTCTGAAACACTTTTACCCTCCTGTGTGGGGAGTTAGACAGATGGAAAGAAGCTAAGAGGAGTTGAACAGAGAGACTTAGGGTGCAGTTTGCCGTTGCACTAATTCCAGCACTGCCTTGTCCGTAGTCTGAACCCAGGTCTCACTCCAGTGATTTTCACATTCTTCTTTCTCCAGATAGCGGGTCACAGAGACAGCACTGAAGGGGCAGCGGGTGTCTGGTGGTGACAGTCGGGGTGGCCATGTCTCCTCTGTAGTGCATGCCTGAGTCCCCGGAGGGGCTGCTGTGTTTGAAGTCCAAAGTCACTTGTGAAGTACCTTGCACTGCCTAATGCATCTCCGTACGTCCTTCTTCAAGGGGTTCCCAAGGTCCTCAATACTCCAACTTTTTCTGACTGAAGTTGCATGCATTATTGCTCAAATGCAATTGCATTCTGTTGTCGCTTTTCAGTATGAATGGTATGAAAACCACAAATTTGTTTTTCATCATCTGCAATATTCTCTGTCTGTAATTATCAGTAATAGTCTGACCAAATCCATGTATTTGGCCTCTCTTGTAATCTTTCTTCTCATGTGTGATAACCTGTTTGTTCTCATCTGTTCTCTTTGCAGTCTGCTATTATCTGTAATAATTTCAGCCACATTATCACGGACCTGGGAGGGTCTGGCACGCGGGCGAGGCATAGTGCAGGCAGGAAAGGGTGGGTGATCCACTGGTGGCTCATGGGAACATGGGGGTTTATTAACAGAACAGAAAACACAGGGAACACTACAGTCCAAAACAGACCATGAGGGGTCAAAAGCAAAATAGGAAAAAAAGCAGGACTAACTACGAAAGGTTAAGGGAACAAGGTCCAGGGAACAGGGCAACAAGGAGCATGCAGGGAACAATGTACAAATAATAAACACAAGGAAAACTAACAGTCTGAAATACACCTTCCAAAATACAACAATAACACACTGAGGAACTAAACCAAGGCAGGAACCTAAATACACAACCAAACTGGGTAATGACACAAGAGGAGTGAGACATGAAACAATTAGCTAATCAGGGAGGGTGCAGGACAACAAGCAGTCAGGTAACACACAAGGACTGGCACAAGAAAACAGGCAACAGGTGAAACTAATAATTAAATCAGGGCACTGGGAGATCAAACCGGGAACTCGACTAACAAAGAAACTAAAAACAGAATCAAACACTAGGGGAATAACAGACAGGTAAAGCACAACCAAGGCACAAAGCAAGAAACCAAAACCGAGTACCAATCACAAAACACAGGACCTAGAAAACTGATACAAATGAAACACTAGGGAACAAAATCAGGATGGCCAGCGACACCTGCTGGCCAAACAGGGAGGAGAACATGAAAAACTCGGACAGAGGGGTGCTGACCCTGACACACATTTGATTTCTGAGTGACATGTCCTGGATGGTGCTGTGGCCCAGCTGTGAGCCCTGCGGCCTAACAGCCCCGGCATCGCGGACTTCTTTCCTACCTGTGACTTCTCCTCCTGTCATGCGGGTTTCTTCTGCTTGCTTCCATTTTCTCCAGCAGATGTCACTGAATTGGCCGTAGTGTATGATTGTGCCTCGCAGTTGACTGGCATCCTGTCTGAGGTGTTGCTTTCCTGCTGCCCTGTACTAGATCTGGAAATGAATGGATGATATGTCATGTGTCACAGCCTTAGTAGTTATATGTTAGCTGTTAGGTATTTTCTGGTATCATTGTCTTGCCTAATGACCTTAGCAGAGTTAATTTTGGCAAGAGTTTTTACTTTAGTTTTAGTCTTAGTCACGTACTGAAAATTGTAGTTGGATTAAAGTCACATTTTAGTCTTTTCTTTTTGTTTTGTTTTAGTTAAGATTTAGTCAGTGGACCTCAGGTTTAATTTTAGTCTAATTTTAGGCAGTTTTTAGTCATAATTTTTTCAGATAGGTTCATGGTACTTAAATGCATTTTAGATAGATCTTTATTGTCACTATTACAGAAATAGTGAAAAAACAGTTTTGCTAAAGGATGCTGCTCCAGGTTGAGTAAATTCCCTTGAGAGGTAAGCATACCTTATATGTAAGCATAGCCCACGACACATAGTCATCTAGGCAGGGAATGTGTTACTGACTTACCATACTTCCATTTTCTGAAACTGCTTATCCTATTCAGGGTCATGGGGGGTCCAAAGGTGTAATCTGATTACATTCAAATCAACAGTTTTCATTAATGTAACTTAAATTTATGGTAAGTCAACTTAAAGTTTTCAGTTTTTTAACGCAGTTATTTGCTTTATAAAAAAGTACTGCACCATAACTCCATCCGAGGCAGTACCATGTCATACTATGCAAATGTACATCTTTCAACACTGGTCTACAGGGGAGAGCTAAGTTTTGCACAGGTCTCTTAACACCATTCCGCACACCCAAGGTTAGAAGGCAAAGCCAAATAATGCCTTACATTAGCAAACAGAACACCCCCAGGAGAATGTTTCACAAACAAGCACAGCTGCTCAAATGTTATTATAAAAATGGAAGGTAAGGTCAGTATTTGGCAGAGCCTTCTTCGTGACGGTGGGTGAAATATTTGTGCAGTACTTATAAAGCAAATGACTGCATTGAAAAAACTAAAAACTTTAAGTTGACTTACCTGGTTTAAAGTTGACCTCTGCTGCTTTTGCAGTAGTGTTGCATGTGTTTTCCAAGACAATCATAATCATTTTCATCACTGCTGTTTAAATCACTTCTAGACAGTTTTGTGAGAAATTTATGAACTCTTTTTTTTGCGTTATAAATACCCCGGTATTTTTTTTCAACAAATTCACATCGCTATGACAGCACACTATATGCATGCTGACCCAGTGTATTAAACAAAATATATTTTTTTAATTTCTTATCATGGCTCCCCTGATCTTTTTGTTGTATCTGTTCATCCGACCAGATCACAATAATTTTTTTTTGCTTAGTTTATTGTTTTCTGAGTTTGTAACTTTTTTTGAATGTTAACTGTAACAAGCTTATGAAAACTGGCTAAACAGAGCGAAGTTAGCGCGGCTCTGAGCTCTAACATACATGATTGATATTCACCTTGTCAGTGTCTTCAGGTGCCTTTTCAAACTGGTAATGTTTTTCCCAGCAATCTGGAATCCACACGGCACTCCATCCTCATCGGGAACGATACACCGAGTCTTTCTTTCGGTTTGGCTATAACAGAAATTTATCCACAGACGGTCTCTCCTTTTTCTGACAGGAGCTCATCATAATTAGACTTTCACAACGTTATCTTGCTCACTTGTTTTTAGTTTAACTGGAAGCTGCATTTGTACAGACATGCACCAAGGGGGAAAAAATTATCCAATGAGAAAGATGCATGGAGACAGTAAGAATTTGTATGTGCACTTGCAGATTTATGCATCTAAATGATTGGTTAAAAAGGATAATAACCAATGCTTTGAGATGGCTACTGTGATCTAGGTTGTCTGCCCAAACGGAGCCGGCAATTTCGTTTCGTCTTTATTCGTCAGAGCAGAATGAACAGAGATTTCGCTGTAATTTTCATTGACAACCATTTTTCCATTTACGTTGTCGTTACAATCTAGTCATGAAATAAAAGGTCGTCAACGAATACTTAGCGGCAAAATTTTCGTTGACGTAATTAACACTGGACCTTAGTAAGTCTGTGCTGGAGCTTGATGTATAATGTTTCAGAGACCCACGACCCTCAAAGCGCTGTGCTCATGTCTGGTAACGCACGATTTGGTGAAAGCACAGATGGGGGAACCTGTGTTTTACCCTGGGCCCATATGACTGTTCTCCACCTCGCCCTGAAAGCAGATCGAGGTGTTCATCAAAACAGCAAGATGTGGGGGTGTCTCATAACTACGATGAGACATAATGGGGGGGGGGGGGTCTACTTGAACAAAAACCATAAATTTGAAGTGGCTCAATGAATTCAACAGTCTGTTGTATTGACCCTAAAAGCCTACAGGCGAAACAGTATTACCACCAGCAGAGAAGCTAAGCTGCATCCCCCCCCCCCCCCGCACTTTCAGTGTACAGTATGGGACTGGGACTCCAACGGAAAGCACGACTTCATCGGGGAGTTCCAGACCAACTTTAAAGAGATGCGGGGAGCCATGGATGGAAAACAGGTGAGGGGCAAATGTGTGAGTGGTGCCGAGTCATTTTTCAATGCTTAGTTTAGTGCTTTGATTTCCTTATGTTATGGGCAATGAAATTAGTTCAGGTAACTATCTGAATGAATGTCTCATTGGGAAAGCCTGTCTCTCTGTATGTGCCGCAGGTGCTCTGTCAAAAAACACACCACAAACCCCTCGTTTGAAGGGGAAATCCTCCTGCATGTCATGTTTGGATGAAAGCCGCACGTATGTCACTGGAAATTTTTAATACCCTGTTATCAAACATTGGTTCCATTGCAAGCACCTTATGACACTACAAAACCCACCGGGGGGGTGGGGAGCTTGTAAGGAGACAGGCGAGGAAGTCAAACCCGCACCCAGTGAAGAGGCATGCTCAGGTCTCACATGCGACAAAACACATGGAACAGATTGTGTGGTTAGCTGTACACAAAGGTTAAAGGTCAACCCGATCCCGAGTAGGAATGCAGCAATAAGGGCAGCGTAAGCTGGCAAGAGGGAATGGACACTTAAAGGGCCAAAGTCATGTGGGTTGATGTCATCCTTCTGAGTGGCTTTCCGCGCTGCAGTGATGCCGCGTTTGCTGCTCTGCCTGCTTGTTGTCCTCCCACGGCTGCTCATCAAGGCGAGACAGAGAAGCTCCAGAACCGTATCTCAGGTCAGCAGGCAGTGACAGCCGGGTTAGCCTGACACTGTCAGTGTCCCCAGCTGAAGTGATGATCTTTCATTGTTCTGAGCTACGTTGTTTTTTTTCCCACCTGCCTTTGCGGGGAATGTCACCCCGAATTTATCCAAACAGGTGACTGTTAAACCTCTTTGGAAGGGATTTAGTCAAATCACACCCTTGATGAAAAAGCTCATCTTCCTGCTCTGTTCTCTTTGGCTTAGATGCAGTGGGAATGTATAAACCCCAAGTACAAAGTCAAGAAGAAGAACTACAAGAATTCTGGCATTGTCATTCTGAACCAGTGCAAGGTGAGGCAGTTCTCTGCTCAGCTGCGGAGGGTCTCTGTGCTAAAAGGTTCAGAGGCAGATCGGACCCTTAACCATCACATCCCTGCGGTCCAGTGAGGGAATGATCATGACAGCTGTCAGGGAGTTTGGCGTGGATAAGAGTACCACCTTACTTTGAGTGCTGTGCGCTCAGGGTGGATGGAAGCAGAAAACGAACAATCAGGAAGGTTAAAAAGTGTCACCACTGGATGAGGCCGCGCTCAGGTCGGGGCCCTCACTCGAAGAGACCCCCGAAGGGGGCGCTCTGATGCAGACGTTTTCTTACACAGATCATTAAGATGCACTCCTTCCTGGACTACATCATGGGCGGCTGCCAGATCCAGTTTACAGTGAGTATCTCTTCCGATGTGGGCTTTCGGTAAGTGTTCCCATGCTGCAAAGACGGCAGATTTGACAGGAAGCTTTTAAATTCTGTGTGAGGAAGTATCTCATCTACTTCATTTTAAAAATACATTTGCAAGCAAATAAATAAACAAGTAAACACATTTGTTGATTGTGACAGAATGTTGCTTCTGTATGAGTCCATTGTATAAGCATAGCCGTTGGAATTTCTTTTTGTGTTTCATAGAACATTCATTAATATTACAGATAGACAAAACAGTGCTTTGGAAGTACGTGTGCATGGGTCAAACTCTCATGTTTCCCAGAGTGTTTCTTGTAGCTCACATAGCCAGATACCTTAAAAACCCCAGGCTTAGTCATTACCAGATGGTCTGCTGGTATCACGCAGCTGAGAAAATGACGCTTTTGACAGTAAAGTGAGTAGCTGTATCAGTCTCCTAGTGGCGCCCGGCACAGGTTTGTGAGATGAGACCCCTTGTACCAGCAGCATGAAGGGCTATGTGTGCCGTGCGGTTCTGCACGGCACAGGTTTGTGAGATGAGACCCCTTGCACCAGCAGCGTGAAAGGCTATGTGTGCCGTGCGGTTCTGCACGGCACAGGTTTGTGAGATGAGACCCCTTGCACCAGCAGCGTGAAAGGCTATATGTGCCATGCGGTTCTGCATCTGCTGATTAGTTTAAATGGGCCGTTATCCTATCTGCACAGGAGCCACCTAGCCTGCTCTAGACAGTATGACAAACATTAAAGTTACATTAACAGAATTCATTATCAGCAAATTCGCCAGCCTTTGGGAGGTATTAAGGCCTCCATAAATCTAGAGCTTGGCTGCCGCTTCATTCACAATGTCCATTTTTTTTTTTACGGAAGTACCGGCAAGACCTCTTAGCATGCTTTGTAAATGGGGGCACGCTTTATTACCATAACAAGTGATTTGATTAATGCCTTCCTGAGCGTGGGAAGCATAGACAGTGAAAGCTTCTTTGACTACAACACGGCGGCACCCTCTCTGATTTCCACTCGTCCCTCCAGGTAGCGATCGACTTCACGGCTTCCAACGGAGACCCCCGGAATAGCTGTTCCCTGCACTACATCCATCCATACCAGCCCAACGAGTACCTCAAGGCTCTTGTTGCTGTGGGGGAAATTTGCCAGGATTATGACAGGTGAATGTTAGCTAATCACACAGCGACACAGGTGCTCAGTGATAAGACACTGTACTGTCTGCTGGCTCTGTGAGCTCCGTAAATGGGGCAGATCAGCCTGTTGCTGATCCAGGTGCATCTGTAACTAGCTGAGTCACTTCCCTGTCCTAAATGGCGGGGGATGGCATCCTTTTCTGGAGTCAGTTAAGCCAATATAAGAGTAGGACACCGCCTCAAATATTAACAAAATGGATCATAAATTGTATTTGTCCCTTGTTGGATTTTTAAATTTCAAGTTATCTACAAAGTTTTCAATGCTATAATAACCATGCAGCAGGTGGCGTAGCAGTTAAGACACTCTCATCTGACTTGCCAAAAAAATCACTCTCACTTCTGATAATGCCTTCATTCTATGTGATTGTTTCATATCCATCCAGTGACAAAATGTTCCCAGCGTTTGGCTTCGGAGCTCGGATACCACCTGACTTTAAGGTGAATGAATTATATAACCTTTGCAGGAAATAAGTGTTCGCATGAAAACCTGTGTAGAAAGAAGATGGAACCTGTGCATGAGCTGGAAGCTGGCAAGATGCAGGCTTGGTCGTTCTTTAGTGTCTGCAGTTAGGTGTGGCTTCTACACTGCACTCATTTTGGGCCTTTGGTTGACATTTGGATTGTTTGTATTCTTCTTACCATAATTAAAGGAGAATAGGTATATGGCAAGAGAAAGACCACTCATCTGTTTAGTTTGCATACAGGTCTGTTGATATATTTGAGACATGCATTTTTTAGCCTTGTCTGTATGTGCAATTCTGTATGTTACTATGATATTCCTTCTCTGTGTGCTTCAGGTCTCCCATGATTTTGCTGTAAACTTCAATGAGGAGAACCCAGAATGTGCAGGTTGGTGTTTTACAACTTCTGCCACATCAGCACCTAAAAATGCAGCATCCATGTAACTGTCTCTCCTCACGTGCAGCATCCGTGTAACTGTCTCTCCTCACGTGCAGCATCCGTGTAACTGTCTCTCCTCACGTGCCGTCACTCTGGCAGCAAGTGTCAGAAGCGGAGCAGCTCAGCCCTCATGGAGACAAACTGCCGTGTCTCAGCAGATGCCTTTTTCAGGAAATATGGGTCATATTTTACTGGATCCCCCAAAGTGAAGGGTAGTTTCTTCGGGAGAAAAGTGTGATTCTACCTCACAGTGTAGTTTTAAAAAGATGCAACTAGGGAGGGTGGATATACTTACCAGTGAATTATGCTTGACCACTGCAAAAAGGCTTGTAGATTAACCATCTACAGGATGATTGTTGCAAACTGGCACTGTGACACCATGTGATGTGCAGAAAGAAGTTAGATTGCTGGAAATGTGGATTGGGCGGAGCATGTATTGCTTTCTCTGTTCTGTTTGGCAAGTCTGATAAGTCTGTCATAGTGCTGGAAATGGCTAAATTCGCATCAAACTCCTCTCTAGGTCACTCTCACTCTAAATAACTATCTTGAGGTTCCTTATTAGGTTCTTTTAGCCAAAGCATCTTTCATGTTCAACCCATTTATATATCTGGGCTTATTCATAGAGCAGTTTAAGTTAAGAGTTCCTTAACACGACAACAGAGAATCTCCTAGGATTTGAGCTTGTAAACTAGATCACAAGCCTTTGTGCTAAAGTGCTATGTCCTCTGCTTCCTTAAGAAATGAAATCTGCCTTCTTTCCACCTACAAGTCCCTCTGACCATTTCCATTCTTAGCAAACATGTATAGAAGGTTCCATGACGTGCTGGTATTTGTGGTCACTGTGCTGTGCCCTCCTTGACTCAGTTAATGAGGTCTCCTGTGGGTTAAAGCCGCTTCTTCAGGAGGACCTGCAGGTCAGCATGGGCTGGGACTTGTGGGGCTGGAGAGCTGCAGCACTTTATCTTGACCTGGATTGATCCATCACGTGACTGATTATCTGAGAGCTTATTTGTGTCTATTGGGAAGCATGTGGAACTTTGTCTGGTCCAGCATCTGTATACGCTCCCGAATTTCCATGGTAATTTTGCGCTTTTCCCTGAGGACTTCTCACCTGCTGTCCTGTAAATTCTCTTTAGTTAGCTGAGACCTAACTGGGAAAATCTTATAAAATATGTTATTAAAAATGTTCAGTCTGCAGAATCCCATTATACCGTGAGACTGCTTATCTCATAAAGCTTAGCTTTCATCAGACAGAAGCCTCTAATTAAAAGGACTCAGAGCAGTAAATACTGTAAATAATTTAATCAGGCGTGTCCTTTTAATCTAACATATTTCATAAAGCTATTTGTTAAGCAGCTACTACGGGACGTCCCATAGAGTGCTGGCAGAGATCCACAGCCCACCAAACTCAGTACATGTCTATGTTTTTGCTGTCTGCTTGGGAGGAAAAGATGAAGAAAATACCCATTTCCTTACACCTGGCACATGGAGCGTCACCATTCAGCCTGACATTTAGAAAATGCTAATGTGATTTGTACCTAGATGTCTACTGGCCATCCATAAAGTCGCGTCAAGCTGCATGTGACCTGACCCGTCTTCAGGAGGGACCAGTCACGGCTTAACTTAACGTCAGAGGAACAGGGCCGTGAGCACTGCTTGCAGAAATGGAAGGACTATGGGGGTCACTTCATTAACTCATATAACTGTACTTATATTCTGTATGAATTGAAAGTGGCCCCTCTAAAATGTACTTTTCTAACAATATAACTAAGACAATAATAAATGGAGTATCACTTTAGGTTTGAGCTTTGAACATAAATAGCTTATTGCAAGACATTATAACGTGGACTCTTATCTGAGTATATGCTCAGCACCAGTGACAGTTCAGCTAAAGACAGGACAATGCAGTAGACAGTTCTGCACCACTGACAGCCCAAAGTCACTGACAGCCCAGAGTCACTGACAGCCCAGAATCACAGACAGGCCAGCATCACTGACAGCCCAGAATCACGGACAGGCCAGCATCACTGACAGGTCAGAATCACTTACAGCCCAGCATCACTGACAGATCAGAATCACTGACAGCCAGGCATCATGGACAGCCCAGAATCACTGACAGCCCAGCATCACGGACAGCCCAGAATCACTGACAGGCCAGCATCACTGACAGGCCAGCATCACTGACAGGTCAGAATCACTGACAGCCCAGAATCACGGACAGGTCAGAATCACTGACAGGCCAGCATCACTGTCAGCCCAGAGTCACTGACAGCCCAGAGTCACTGACAGCCCAGCATCACTGACAGCCCAGAATCACGGACAGGTCAGAATCACTGACAGGTCAGAATCACTGACAGCCCAGCATCACGGACAGCCCAGCATCACGGACAGCCCAGCATCACTGACAGCCCAGCATCACGGACAGCCCAGCATCACTGACAGGTCAGAATCACTAACAGTCCAGAATCACTGACAGGCCAGCATCACTGACAGGCCAGCATCACTGCAGGCCAGCATCACGAACAGCCCAGAATCACTGACAGCCCAGAATCACGGACAGGCCAGCATCACTGACAGCCCAGAATCACGGACAGGCCAGCATCACTGACAGGTCAGAATCACTGACAGCCCAGCATCACTGACAGGTCAGAATCACTGACAGCCCAGCATCATGGGCAGCCCAGAATCACTGACAGGCCAGCATCATTGACCGGTCAGAATCACTGACAGGTCAGAATCACTGACAGCCCAGCATCACGGACAGCCCAGAATCACGGACAGCCCAGCATCACTGACAGGTCAGAATCACGGACAGGCCAGCATCACTGACAGGTCAGAATCACTGACAGCCCAGCATCACTGACAGGTCAGAATCACTGACAGCCCAGCATCATGGGCAGCCCAGAATCACTGACAGGCCAGCATCACTGACAGGCCAGCATCATTGACCGGTCAGAATCACTGACAGGTCAGAATCACTGACAGCCCAGCATCACTGAC
>JAODKC010000386.1:0-12876 GCA_026777985.1 Mormyrops attenuatus
CTGGAAAAGAGCGTCTGCTAAATGCGGTAAATGTAAATGTAAAATGACTGTATCACAAAATGCGATTTAGGTTTACAGCCTTGCGGTGTCAGATTACTCGTCTCTTTCTTTCTCTCCTGCCTTGGGCTGACTTTCTAGTGTATTATGTAACTTAATTGTGTGCTATATTTAACTCTATCGCACTTTCTCCTAATCTAATTCTAACTCTATTTCCTTTCTTCCTATTATATTAATCAGAGCAACTGTATAACCAAATCAAAGCAATTTCCCTTTGGGATTAGTTAAGTTCTTTGAATCTTGAATCTTGAATCTTGGTGCTCTACGCGCGCTTCACGGCAGCGATTGTAAATTTCGTTTGTAAATTTATGTTCTTATGTAATGGCTGTAGTATATAATAGGGCCAGTCGATGACCAGAGTTAAGTTAGTCTCATATTCAACATTCAGTTTTCTGGCTTTAATAACTTTTAATGGAAGTAAAGTAGGATGTTTTTAATGACAGAATTGTGATATCCAGTACACAGACAACGATGCACACCCATTATTTTTGCAGTTCGAGCCATTTCATAATTTGTGCAAAATCTCGTTAATAGCTAAGGAAATTGGTCATTTCAGCTGAATTGAGGTATTGGTTTAGCATTTTGAGTTCATGGCAACTGTTACACTCCCCTTGGTTTTCCAGGTTTCTTTATGCGCAAATTTTAATACATTTTTCAATGCTCGCATCTATCCATATAATGTGCAATGAGACAATACATGAACGGGTTAATAACTTTAAAACTAGACAAGACAGGCACATCTAGTGAAGTGTGCTTTGATCAGCGGACTCTAGGGAACAATGCACACCCCTTGGATTTTCAGGTTATTTTTGTCTGTACTAGTTATTGATTATTATATTCTATCCAACTAATGTTTAATGGGGCAATATACAAAGGGGTTAATAGATAAAAAATTAAACAAGACAGGCACACCTAGTAGAGTGTGAATTGAACAGTGGTTTCTAAGGAACAATGCACACCCCCTGGATTTTCAGGTTATTATAGTTATTACTTATTACTTTGTATCCATATTATATGATATTGGGGCAATACATGAATGGGTTAATAGCTCTAAAACCAAATGGGACAGGCATGTTGTGTCAAGTGTGCTTTGTTCAGTGGACTCTAGGGGACAATGATAGGTAGATGTTAATATTTTCCCAGTGTCCATTCATAGATAATTGTCTTTAGTTTTAGAGCAATGAATCTGTATTTTGCCCCTATGCACATCATATAGATATAGAATAAGAATTAATACATACATTTAAATATGTATAAGCCAAAAACCCAAGGGGTGTGCATTGTCCCACACCATTCACTTGTCGAAGCAAACTTTGCAGGACATGGCTGTCTTATTTGGTTGTAGAGGTATTAACCCAATTATGTATGTACTCCATCGTATATTATATGGCAGCATTATAACAACTAGACTGCATTTCCGCAGAGAAAATGCAAAGTGTGCTTGCTCACTTCTAGACAGTCTCGTTAGTCTATCTATCTATGCTTCTCTTTCTTTCTCTCTCTCACCCAATCACCAAATGTCTTCTCTACCCTGTTATACCCTTATATATGCCACAGTCTCTGCTTCTCTCTCTGTCTCTACTTCTCTCACTGCATCACCAGCCCCATCCACACATACTAAAACACTGTCATGGTTTACACAGTTTTTGGTTTATAGTTCTCTCTCTCTCTCTCTCTCTCTCTCTCTCACCGAATCACCAGCCCCATCCACACACACTATAAAACACTGTCATAGTTTGAAAGAGCAAGCACATTAATTAATAAATATTGTACACAAAGATAACCTGAAAACCCAAGGGATTGTGCGTTGTTCCCTAGAGTCCACTGATCCAAGCACACATCATTAGATGTGCCTGTCTTGTCTAGTTTTAAAGTTATTAAGCCATTCATGTATTGTCCCATAGAAGAAATTACCTATTTTCTTAGCTATTAACGACATTTTGCACAAATTATGAAATGGCTCGAACTGCAAAAAATAATCGGTGTGCATCGTTGTCTGTGTACTGGGCATCACAATTTTATCATTAAAAATGTCTTACCTTATTTCTGTTAAAAGTTATTAAAGCTGGAAAACTGAATATCGAATAAGAGTCTAACTTAACCGCAGTTGAACGATGTGTGGCATTAATACAACATCCGCATTGTTATGCACATGGAATTCTCACATTGCTTATAAGATAGATTAAGATAAGGCTTCTCTTACATTCAATTCTGTATACGGACATTATAGTGCAGGGAGTTTAAGTCTCGCTAAAACATTTTACTCTGTCATAGAAAAAAACCTTAGCTAGCAATTTTAATTATTATTCCTTTTCTAGATTACCTAATATATGTTTATCTCCGTTCCTTTTGCATGAGCGCTGTTTGCGTTCTCCGAGACAATTATAATAATTTTCATCCTTGCTGTTTAAAGCACTCCTAGACGGGTTTGTGAGAAACATATGAATTTCCTTTTTGCTTTATAAATACCCCAGTATTTATTACAACAAAATCACATCGCTATATTTACAACAAAATCACATCTTCTGGGCAGCATGCTATATGCTACATACGCTATATGCGTGGTGTCCTAGTATATTAAACAAAATACTTTTTAAAATTCTTGTTATGCCATTTTTGTTGTATCTGTTCTTCTGACCAGATCACAATATATTTTTTTTACTTCATTTATCATTGTTTTCTGAGTTCACAAATGTTTCAAAGGCGGTGTTTGTATTGTGTTTTAGTGGCAGACTATTTGCATATCCAATCAACAAAGAAAGTGTTTCAAGTCCCACTCCAAAGTGCCAAAGAAGTACCCCGGTTGGTTTGGCACTCTTGGTACTGGAACTTTTGGTACTGGTAATCAACCGGAAGTCAATGGAAAAGCAAAAGAACTGAAAGTACTTGGTGCAGTGGGAAAGTGCCCTTAGGGTCATAAACTGAGGCCAGCATAGATATGATGACACTCTAGGGCAAGGATTATTGGATTCAAGGTTACCATTTGTTCTGTGAGTAACTAAGGATTGTGGGTTGTATTGAAGGCTATTACCTACTCAGGTCTTCATCATCTGATGAACCACTAATGTTCTTCTAATGACAGTGTCCACAATGTTCACCTAATGACATTGTGTCCACAAAATTCTTCTGATGACACAAGCATCCACAACATTCTTCTAATGACAGTGACACAAGCATCCACAACATTCATCTAATGATAGAGTATCCACATTCTCTTCTATTACAGGTTGTCATCTCCACAACGGTTAATGTGGATGGCCACATCCTGTCTGTGTCAGACAACATGTTTGTACACAACAACTCGAAACATGGTCGGAGGGCCCGCCGTCTCGACCCCTCAGAAGGTACGGACCCAGCTTATCTGGATCATGGTATGCATATTTCAGATCTTTTTAATTTTTATCACTTTTTCCTCTTTCAGTTTTGCATGATGTGGTTATGGTACTTTTATTAACATTTTCTAAAAATTCTGCCACATCGCTATATCTGATTTTATTCTAATTTTTTAAACACCATCCTTCTATGTTTCAGCTGTTTGCAGCAAAGATCCATGAGTGTTTTATAAAAACATACAAATACAGTGATAAAAGTGATCAGTGATAAAAAAGACACAGTATTTCACAATGCATAGTTACAGCATTTCTGGGAAAAGCAGCACCAAACCTCACGACTGATGTGCTGCATGTGCAGAGGAAAGCTGGACTGCTAATGAGCTAACAAAAAGTGCTTAATGTGACAGACAAAAACGACACTGATCACATAGTGAAGACACAAGAGCTATAAAGTAAAAAAGTGGGTTGATCTGATCGATAGCATGCTCACCCTACTGACCGGAATTAACAAGCAAAACGGCTACAGGAGAAATGACCTTACCCCCAGTTTTGTGCATCCCAGTGGACCAGAGGGAAAAGCTCTCCTGCACAGTCCCTGTGTCCCAATCACAGGCCCTTTGGCTGATATGGCAACCCAGCCCTCCTCCTCAAGCCGCACTCTCCCGCCACTGTGCAGTGTCAAAGCCCTGCCGCTCTCCAACCCTTCTCGACAAGCCACATTCTCCTGCTGCTGTGTAGTGTCAGACCCCAGCCAGCCCTCAGCCTTCCTCTGCAAATTGCACTATTCTGCTGCTGTGCGTCAGAGTCCCTTCGACCTCCAGCTTGATCACGGCTTTTACATTAGCAGGCCAGGCCTTGCCACCTTCCTTGCTACCCAATAAGATAACAAACACCACTTGTTGGGTCTTTGGGATCCCACAGGATTAGTGGACATAGCATAGAAAGACCCTAAACACACACACTATGGTTTATTGCTTCACACACACCGCCTCAGGCTCTGTTCAAATCTCGCTGCCTCTGTGCCAAGGGCCTGAAGCTGCCAGCGATTTGCATGCTAAGGGCATAATGCTGTTAGTTTTATGCAATAAAGACAACTGAAACCAGACTGCAGGGTTTTCCACAGTTAAATGGAACAGATGGCCCAGAGAGACGTAGAAGGCCATAATCCCATCAGCTAAAGAATCAGGAGCCATCTGCGCTTCCCAAGTATGATTTCAAGACATTTTAGCAAGCAGAACAAAGAAGTGTTCATAAGGCAAGATTGAACCTGTCTGAGTGTCTCAATATTGCTGGTCTGCAGAGAGGTGGGGAAGGAGCTGACCACAGAGCCCCGGGCCACTCATACAAATGCTGTCCTCTCACTCAGCATGCAGCACTGAAAAGCAAAAAATAAAAAGAAATACACAGATCCTCACATGTGAAACTCCACATTGGCTTCTCCTGGGTTTACTGGATGAAGAAAAACATCATAAAAGATGCATTACCTATGACATGCATGGCATCTCCTACATCTGCATCATGACTGCATCATGCTTGTATTTCATTAGATTCTAATGCTGCCTGTGTAATTTACTTCTCCACAGCTCCCACTGAGCACATGTCCACCCCACCCTCCCAGCTGTATGTACATTGAGATGTATGCAAATTCAGTAGGGGGAAGTGCGGGGGGGGCGGGGGGCAGGGCAGACCTGGCATGGCTGGGAGGTAGAGGCAACCCATTTGAGTTCCAAGATGGCAAGAGACCCCCCCCCCCACACACACACACACAAATACACACACATGCTCAATCTCACCTCCTAAGTAAATTTGTTTACTGTATTACTGTGTTTTTGTTTATTGTATTACTCCACTTTTTGTGGAGTCATTTCCCATAATTGGCAGGGTGGATGAAGGTCACTCCCTTTGAGTAGTTCTGCCTACCTTTGGAGAGCTGATCCTTTCATATGCTCAGGCTGCAATTAAGAAAAGCAAAGGTCACTTGTGAGACGTGCAGATGAAAATGTGTATGAATTTATTAGCATAAAACTGGTGGTGGTGCTAGCGGAGGGCGGTCTCCCAGTGAGGGTGCTGGGGGCTGTACATGAACAACAGCCCAATATGGCCTCTGCTCTTCCAGCATTAAAGCAAACGCAGGAGTAGCAGCTTCTCCACTTTGAGGGCTGACGATGATTAGTGGGACCTGGAGGAGAGGCAAAGCTGCAGACCTCATCCACTCTCACTTTTAAGGCTGTCTATACAGCGACTGTGAGGCATTCACTAGCAACAGCAGGACCGAGAAATGCCCGTGCTTCTGCTCTGAGTTGCAGGGACAGTGTATAGTAGATTTTCTATGGGGCAAAGCTGAAAGATAAGGAGCTGACACATGCGAGGGTCCCATTGACTCGCTGCTTGTTCCTTAACCACACATGCTCGCTTAAAGCATGCTTTACAGACAAAGCTCTTCTTCTCCTTGTATACTTAGCTACCCCTTGCATAAAGGCCATCAGTCCCAGTGAAGGCTGGACCACAGGTGGAGCTACAGTCATCATCATTGGTGATAACTTCTTTGACGGCCTGCAGGTTGTGTTTGGCACCATGCTTGTGTGGAGTGAGGTATGTCACAGGTTTCTGTTGCATGATGCCTAATACCAGACACCATGGGGTGGGGGGGGAGTGACAGAACAAGCAAGGCTTATGGTCAAATAATATCAGTACGAGGAGCAGACAGACATGTGGGACACATTTTCATTTCAAACACATACTCTGGATTTTTCTGCACCAACACAAAAGCAAAAAAGCAGTTTTCCCTAGTCCTGTCATTATCGTTGCGTGTGTTACCTAGCAATAAACCCCGTTTGTTCGTATTCACAGCTCCCTTCGCCTGCTTCTGTGTTTGAGATGTGACAGTATTCGTTTTTAAACGTTTAGGTTGTAACATTTGTACAACTATTGCGTAGGTTTTTAGTGAGCAATGGCTACCAAAATATATAAAGTACAGTGTATTACCTGATATTTTCAATAAAAAAGCACTATCACCAACAAACGATGCTATCACGGCAAATGCGAGGCTGAGAGTGAAGCGTTACCCTTTGTTACTGCTGAGAGACGTGCCGCGTTACTCATTTCCCCGCGCGTACAAGTTATCTTCACGGTTCGACTTCTGAGATTCAGATCAAGTCCTAGGTCATTTTTTTTCGAACTGGTTGGTTCGACTTTTAAGAAATTCGAATTCTAATGAGTTTGAGTACTGAGGTACCACTGTAGATCTATCCTCTTTTGCACCCCACTGGGGGGGGGGGGGGCTTATTAAATGAAAAAGAAAATTTTGGTCACAGTGCAAAAATGAAATAAATAGAATATAAACATGTAGACATATAAACATATAAATAATATCATATTTTCAAACATGATCACTAACACATACACAAAGGCGTAAGAGTGACCACTTAATTGGTGGGGAAAAATTCTGTAAATTGTCATATTTGGAATGTGCAATAAATGACTAAGTATACTTTCAGACCTACAAGCTCTCACAGAATTCAGGTAAAAACCCATTTATTAACTTTCACATTTCCAGGTGTAGATAGCCAGACCAAATGACAGGCCTGCCCTGGGAATCCAATGATGTCACTTCCCACAGCACTAAATCCAGTTAGGTGTACCTGATGTGCTTTTCTCCCATCACCTGGGTCGCCTGACCATATGCATTGCGGTGTGCTTCTTTCAGCTGATAACCCCTCATGCTATCCGGGTTCAGACCCCCCCACGGCACATCCCTGGCGTTGTAGAGGTGACCCTCTCCTATAAATCGAAGCAGTTCTGCAAAGGGGCTCCCGGCCGATTTGTTTACACCGGTAAGTATTTTGAGTCTCCATGTTACATGTGACAGAAGGCGATCGCTTGGGCCACACAATAAGGTTAAACTACATGTGAGCAGGTACTACATATGCACTACTAATGTGTGTGCATGTTGGAACAAGGGATACAGGTTGCAGGTTTCTATACATGCTGGTCTGCTGAAATGTAACATCAGATAAAACCTCAGATATTTACTGATCACATGATTCAGTCCCCAAATTAAATATTAAAATGCTTCCTTCACCTGTCCCATGGTGATCATGTAGGAGAGAAATGGGTAAGGGAGGGTGACTAGTTAACCTGACGCCAGAACTGTGGTCACAGTTAATATCTTCAATTTCAGATAGGCCTGGACCACGGGGTCAGATCCCGCTGACCTGGAAGCTTCTGTCTGTGCTGGGGGAAATACTCCCTGTGGATCTCCTTCCCCCCAAGGTCATGGGAGGGTGCGGGGAGGGGCTGGGCTTGGTGGTGCAACTGTCGCACATAACTAACTTGCCAAGCCTCACGGCCCACTGGCCCTTGGCTCCAGGATAATAAGAGAGGAGTAGAGCATTTAGCGTGATGGACTGACAGGAAGTATAATTTAACTCATTAATGGCTTATATACTGACCCACGACATAGTTGGGGGTGAGAGGGTAGACCCGATTAGTGACAGATCTTAAGTGGATTATAATCATTACTGTGGTGGAAAACAGCTCCCTTCCTCCAACCCACACAGACTGGGGCATGTGGCCAAGCCATGGATCACTCACAAGCACTAGGTCCATGGATTCTCTTGCTGCTGCATCAGCTCTATAAGCTGAGCCATATTTCAGCATTTTACATGTTCCCTGCATATAGCAAGGCGCCCCTGTGGAAAGCGGATCATGAGACAGACTAATGAGGGAGAAAGAGCGGAAGGTTAAATGTGAATGCATAACTGAATCGTCTTGGCACTAAGTGTACAATTAATGTTGTTGATTTATTTTTTCAAACATTTTGATTCATGTTTTTATTTATAAGCATGATCAAAGGAATTGAAAGTGAAAAAACTCCAGTAATCACAACTCTGAAAGCAAATGGCTGAATGTCTTTGGGCTGCCTACTTCACCCCGAGGAAACTGATGTTCAAGTTCTTTTAGACATGCTTCCTCACTGAGAACACCCAGCTTAGCAGCGAGCCCTAATTCAGCCTTCACAGAAACTACAGTGAGATGGCGTCTTCACAGACATGGGAAGGCGATAGGACCTTATGCTGACACTGACGCAGAGTCAGGACGGTGGCTCTTAATAGAGCTTAATTAACATGTGACAAACGCCGTAGGGAGGGATTTACTCAGGAACCAAACATAACCATCATGTTCAGTACAGAACTTAAAGAGACAGGGAGCAACAAAATAGTCATAAAAAAGTTTCTTCAGACACACTTGTTTGTCTCTAAGAAAATTTTGAAGTAGTTTAAAGTGTACTGAGCACAGGTCTCAAGTTTCTCAAATGTGGTTTAATGTCCTTTTGGGATTCCTAACAAACAAAATACTGATCACAGCTGTGATGTTTCCCCTGACAACCTCAAAAGTCAGAGATATGTATTAAATGCTAGGTAATTAGCAACAAATACTACTGCTACTAGGTAAATGACAAGCAAGGTTTTTACAAAATGAAAAATGTCAGGTGGCACAGGCAAAAAAATTTAGATTTTACAATATTTTTTTCCAAATGAAAACCTTCATAAAGTAACCAATTAAGTGTCCAAAATGCACCAGACTTTGTTAATTCCTGCTTGTTTTTTGCATTTATGATTAGTAGTAATATGAATCACTGGTGCACCACCTGCCTTTTCAAGCTCATTTCTAATTAAACAGACATCTGCTTGGACAAATGCACAAACTTTTGTCCTTGATATCAAGTCGATACATACAATGTTTAAAATAAATAAAGAGTTTTATCATCCTATAGAATTTTCATGGTTTTTCATCGCTTGTACCACCTGAAACTGTGCAAGCCTAAACTTGAGTTGAAAATGGTCATTTTTGTAGTATATTTGAGTTAGATTTACCTTTTCACTGCACCACAAAGATTACTTGGGATCTTGTTTATGATGTTACATCCAGGCCAATGTTTTCGAAACTGACTTCTACATAAAAACCGTCTGACATTTGAGGTGATGTAAATTTGTGGACAGATGTTTTTCAGTTATCTTAATGGTTTTAAAACCAAAGCATTTGTAGCTTTGTCTGAGTTTAAAGGTTACAAACATAGAATTATGGCCATCTAAAAAATGTTTTTAAATTACTTAAATACCAATTTTAATAATTTTCTTACTCTGCGCATTTGTTCTGATGGTTGCACCACTTCACATTTTTGGACTTACAGAGATAGAAAAATGTCAAAACTGAATATGATTTATATTCAATTCAACTGTATTTGTATAGTGCATTTTCACACATTACATTGTCTGTTTACGTTCACGCATATAACCAGAGTACCCAGGGACATATTTCTTATCTCTATGCTTTATCTTCTTAAGTGGAGCTACAAGATGAAGAGTGCTGTGGAACAATTTGCCTGTGTTCACAGTTACCTGCATAAGTTCATTTTCACTTGAGGCTTCAGTTATAAGGTTGAAGGACTGTGGAAGTTGGTCAAGAAACATACCGGTGGATAATGTGTCTATGGAACGACTGGTACCGTACTCCAGAACTGGTGCTGAAAGGGGGCTATATTGTATTTCAAATGTTAACAAGTAATGACCTGAAAGTCGGGAATTCTGAGGGATACTAGATATGCGTACCACTCGGACACCATGGCTAAGAATCAAATTCATGTGTATATTAAAATCACCAAAAATCACAGCTTTGTCAGTAGTGACATGTTTGTAAATTATTCTGCAAACTCTTTTCGTAAATTACTGTAGGGACCAGGTGATCTACACACAATAACACTGCTGACTGGAGGTGAAGAACTACAAATAACTGAGCCAGCAAGACTAAGAACAAGAATTTCGAATGTATTAAAGTTATAACCACTTTTCTCAGACACTCCCAGGTTGGACCAAAAGATTACAGCAAAACCGTCACCTTTTCGATTGGATAAAGGGTTATGCTAATAACTGTATTCAGCTGGAATAGATTCATTTAGTGCCAAGAATTCATTAGGTTTAAGCCAGGTCTCAGTAAGGCATAAGGCACCAAAATCAGAAATCGTTTCATTTATAAGTAATGCTGCTTTAGGAGCCAGTGATCTAACATTCAAGAGTTTTAGCCTTACATTATACTTATTACCTAATAATGAATTTGTTTTATCCATCCATTTTCTGTAATCGCTTATCCTATTCAGGGTCATGGCGGGTCTGGGAGGAAGCAAGCCAGGATAGGACACCAATCCATCACAAAATACAGTCATACACCATTCACTCACACAAGCACGCCTATGGGCAATTCAGCAACTCCAGTTAACCTCAGCATGTGTTTGGACTGTGGGGGGAAAGTAGAGTACCTGGAGGAAACCCCACAACAACACAGGGAGAATATGCAAATTCCACACACTTGGAACCCTAGTGGAGACTTGAACCCAGCTCCTAGAGGCTTGAGGCAACAGTGCTAACCACCACACCACAGTGCCATTTAACAAATTACTATGACACACACTATGGTGGAATAGGTCTTACAATGGAAATAAAAGTGGGAGGGACAGTCACGGTCTCAATAACATGAACCCCAGGTGACGACTCTAAGCGACTAGAAGGCGGTTGGTTATGCCAATTTGCCTGTCACCTGAACATGGCTTTGGTTAGTAAACAATTCGCCTTCAGACTATGAGCTATGCTTTTGGACAGGAGATCGGCATCAGTCCGTGAGGGATGAATTCCGTCCTTTTTCAAAAGCCCAGACCTAACCCTAAACATCCAGAAATTAACTGTATAACCTAGGGCTGGGCGCTGTATTGAGTTTTTAAGATCATTTGTGAGGTCATGCACTGATGTGGGACGAGACGGCCTGGCTCAGTCTCCTCTCTAATTCATCCCAAAGGTGTTCTGTCGGGTTGAGGTCAGGGCTCTGTGCAGGCCAGTCAAGTTCCTCCACACCAGACTTACTCATCCATGTCCTTATGGACCTTGCTTTGTGTACTGGTGAAGAGTCATGTTGGAACAGGAAGGGGCCACCCCCAACCTGTTCCCAAAAAGTTAGGAGCATGAAATTGTCCAAAATGGCTTTGAATGCTGAAGCATAAAGAGTTCCTTTCACTAGAACTAAGGGGCCAAGCCCAACCCCTGAAAAACAAGGGCGCACCAAAATCCCCCCTCCACCAAACTTTACACTTGGTACAATGCAGTCAGGCAGGTACCGTTCTCCTGGTAACTGCCAAAACCCAGACTTGTCCGTCAGATAGAAAAGTGTGATTTGTCACTCAAGAGAACATGTCTCCACTGCTCTAGAGTCCAGTGGTGGCGTGCTTTACCCCACTGCATCCGACGCTTTGCATTGCACTCGGTGATGTAAGGCTTGGATGCAGCTGCTCAGCCATGGAAACCCATGAAGTTCCATCCATGAATGGAAATCTATGAATTTCACTACACACTGTTCTTGAGCTAATCTGAAGGCCACATGAAGTTTGGAGGTCTGTAGCTGTTGACTCAGCAGACAGTTGGCAACTTCTGTACACTGTGCGCCTCAACATGCGTTGTGCCCGTTCTGTGATTCCACTGTTCACCGTGGAATATTTAGTAGCGAGGAAATTTCACTAATGGACTTATTGCACAGGTAGCATACTATCACGATACCACACTTGAATTCACTGAGCTCCTGAGAGCGACCCATTCTTTCCCAAATGTTTGTAGAAGCAATCTGCATGCCTAGGTGCTTGATTTTATACACCTGTGGCTATGGAAGTGATTGGAACACCTGAATTCAATGATTTGGAAGGGTGTCCCAATACTTTTGGCAATTTAGTGTATTTTCACATGAGATATAGGATGAGACAGTATTGATTATATCAATGTAGTTTATGTTGCTTTAAAACTATACTCGTACAGCCGCCAGTTCGCCTATTTCTCCTCTTCGTCTTTTTCTCGTACAACTGCACCCTGCCCCAGCACTCCCCCTCTGTCACAAGTTCTGCATCCCGCAACAACATGGAGACAGACACAGACACGAGGCAAGCTAGTGAAGAGTAGCTGGTTGGTAAAATAATATATGCGGGAAGTTTATAATTGAACCATTTTTTCATATTCATGTACAGCCTGTTAATAAAAGTGCCTCTGTGACATTGGGGACATTTGGTTCTGACTTGGAACCGTATTTTTGTTTTTACTTCATGGAAAAAAATATCTAGATATATATTGTATATCTCCGTCCAGCTAAAAAAATATCGAGATGACTATCATTAACCGGGCACCATTCCGACAGCCAGCAATGCAACAACGATAAAATAGAATCTCCAATTACCAGAGCGCTTTTAACAGGCATCCCAGTTGGTGTTTCACTGAGTGCGGTGAACCTGTTGGAAATGCAAATGGGTGAATAGTGCTGGTGTGAGTGAGGTTTGGACTAACGACAATTCCATCCATCCATCCATCCATTATCTACCGCTATTCCGGGTCAGGTCGCGGGGGCAGCAGTCTAAGCAGGGAAACCCAGACTTCCCTCTCCCCGGCCACTTCGTCCAGCT
>JAODKC010000387.1:0-12876 GCA_026777985.1 Mormyrops attenuatus
CGTATGCGTGTGCCATGTTGTAGCCGATCAGTGTAAACACTACCCAGACATGTGCTCTTGTTTATTTGAGTCACAATAGGCATATTCACATATTTCTTTGCCCAATACCAACTATTGGATTATCATGTTATTATTAGAGAGCTGCATCAAGACTCGGACGCTTGAGTCAGTCACTCTTGTTCTTTTTATTCATATCACAAAGTTGTAAAAATACCGTCCAAGGTTTCTGAGGGTGTTTTTAAAATGTTTATATGACAAAAACTCACAGTTATTTAAATGCTAAATGTGATTAAATAGAGACTCCTTGCCTTTGATCGGCGGTCGAACAACTGCATGACGCTAACCTGTTCATCAAACTAGAACTGCGCAGTGCATACAACTTAATCTGAATTAGAGAAGGGGATGAGTGGAAAACATCCTTCATTAAGGTTGCCGACCTCTGATCTATACTTAGTTATATGACTAAGTAATATGTAATATTTAGCAGGTCAACATGCCGATCTGTTGTTGGGCTTGGGTTTTTCTTAAGTGATGAAGGGTTTCTGATGACCTTTGTGCAATCTTTGTTGTTGTTTATTGTGGGTAATTGATTTCCAATAATTAATGCATACATTTGCATAAAGCAATCATGCCTTGCCAACTCTAATATTGATAAGAATATTAACACCTGAAAAAATCCCTTAATGGTAAATGCTGAATGTTGAATACATTTATGATTTAATTTGCGATTAATTTGCAATTATCTATGGACAGTTGTGTGATTAATCACGTTTAAATATTTTAATCTATTAACAGCCCTAGTTATTTTTTAGCCCTTGGTATGACTTTCCTGGCAAAAACACACACTGATGATGTAGTCTAAAATGAGTTAGGTGGATGTTGGATGTGCTTTCAGAAAAATATCTGAGTTCAATATAACAGAGCCGACAGACATTCTTAGTCTTATCAACTACTCTGTCTCTTTGGTGTTGGCGTAACTAATTGGGAAGCTGAAATGTTCCCAAACTACTGATTTAAGTGATGTGAGGTGGTCTCTGAGCTCTCTAGCAGTAGCTGTAACAAACTCAAAGCCACAGTTGGCATAATGTTTTCCATGTTGAACATCTACTTGTCTTAATTCATTATATCACATGTTCCAAACTGAAAATGCTGTAACTGAAAGGCACATGACGAATACATGAATCGTTACAGCCCATGGCTTTACTTTACATGTAGAACTGAAATACTCTTCACAAAGTCTGTATAAAAATTGCGATATGTATCCAATCAGCAAACATATATATCGGTAAAATATCAATTTGGGTGGTACTGCCGATTCCCACCCCTAGTATGTCGGCCTAAAAGCTAATGGCTGGATTGACATCATGGTGACATTAAAGTTACATTCACGTGGCCCATAGAATGACCCTCTTGCATTTTAACAAACCCTTAATCTTTCCTTTAGAATCAGTGTTGTGCCAAAATTCGAACTATGAACACATGGCAATGACATTTTCCCGTTGTGTTGCAGTGTACTCGTACACAACCTGTTACTTAGGGTTGAACTTCTGCATACAGCAACATGAATTGAAACTGTTGAACGTCTCTCTGTAGACAGCGACTGTCTTTAATGTATTTTAGTTGTCGATGGAAGCAAAGACTTTGTTTGGATTGGGCCTAAGTCAGATCTATGTTTAGCCATGATTCCTTCTGGTCTTACTGTCTGACCAGCAATTGTGCACTTTGATAAGCATGCATTATCATCCATTTCAGCATGGTATTAATGTGGTACTTGAATGGTACATGTGTTAATGCTTGCAGCAGCACGATGGCTCAGTAGTTAGCACTGTCACCTTGCAGCTTCAACTTCAACCCTGGTCCTCTCTGGGTACCGCTTGCACGTTCTTCTTGTGTCTCTTTACATATTGGGTGTGGTTGGAGGCACGGCGTGCCTGACAGTTTTAACCTTGAGAGCAGTGCAGCTTTGCACTCTTTAAAAAAGACTGTGCGTTATGTTTGATGTAATAAAAAAGTGCTAGATTTGTATCAATATTTGCAGAGTATGTGTGTAAATGTCAAAAGTACATAGAGTATAAAACTAATCGGATTTACGTTGGAATTACAAAGAAAAACATTAAATTGTCAGTATGCACGAAAACCTTTATATAATCTATATAAAATAATACAATCTATTTTCTCAAAAAAAAAAGAGAAATACAATGTAATTTGTCATTATTGGTATAATACTTAAAGTACCAGTTAGGTTGTTAATTTACAGATAATTTAAATTAAAAAAAAAAAAACTACAGTGTTCGGCAGACTGACTTCCGAAACATCTGTGTATTATTTCATAGACTTTTTGCTATAAAGCTCCATGTCTCTTTAGTATCAATGTCTTCTCTTGGCAGGCCATGCCAATTAGTTGCATTAACTTGTCCTTTCCTCAATAATGTTTCTGTTTGGGAAGTTAGCCTGCAGTTATTTCGCTTGATCTCATTGCTAAAATGCTAATCTTCAAGATGACCAGATTTATTGTGCCATGAATTTGATAATACAGTCAGACCTCGGACATTCACGTGGTTCGGTTCCAGAACCCGTCGCGAATGAGGAGGATTTGCATATGTTTGGTAGAGTCACTAAAAATGGTTATATGTGCTTTTTTCTAGTTTAAACCCTAAATATGACCCCAGTCATGCTCCCAATAATTTCATTTAAAAGTTAGCTTAATACATTACCTTTAAATAAAATGAATGTTTGATGTAAAAACAGAGTACAGTATCGCCTAACGGATATTTGTCACACTAGCACATTTACAGTACAGTATACTAATGTTACCCCTACTAATTCATAGACCACGGCATTGGCTGCCATTTTCTTTTGCATTCACAGTAAGGTAAAATGAGTAAACGAAGCCTTTCAGTGTTAATAGCAAATGCGTCTCGAGAGAGAAACCCGGGACGCATTTGCTATGTACGTAATCATTAGTACCTTTCAAGAAATTTATAATTTTTGTGCTTTGAATTTACATTAACGTGTACTTACTATTGCAAAATGGTAAATTAACTGTTTTCTAATATTTATGTAACCATTAGCGTTCCAAAGGGAATAAACTTTGCGAAATGGATTCGCATCTTCTAAAGGTAGAGTACAGTATGTACATAAAAAGGAACGTTTCCATAAGAAAGCCAATCTTTTTTAAGGGATTTTTAACTGATTTATATTGTATGTCTTGAACGTTACCCAAAATACAGTAGAATCTTCATTAACTATTTTTTTTTTACCAATTTTACACTTAAAAGCATGAAAACCTATAAATTACTACGAAAATTAAACATAAACACTAGGGTTTTTCGAGGATTTCGCAGACGTGCGAAAAAATCGCGATTGCAAATAGCTTCGGTTCCAATTAAATTTTCGCGGATCTGTGAATTCTCGAATCATGAAGCGCGAATGCACGAAGGCTGACTGTACCTTAATTAAGTAAGTAACAAGGCATGATTCTGATTTGTGCAAAATGATACATTTTGCAGACAAAGATTCTAATAATAAATAATAATACCTTTGTAAAAGGACGCATTAATGAATCAGTGAACCGCTTTAAATAAGTAGCTTGATCAAATTGATCACAGTTTTGTCTTGGATCTAATCAGAAGTAAATTGTAATTACTGGTAGTTGAAAGACTGGGTAAAATTATCATGTATGTAGTCATTCAATTGGAATCAAAGCCTTAATTGTCACACCTAGCCTACCTGCCCCTCCCATTTTCTCTGAAGAGTGACCCTAATGAGACACCCCAATTATGCATTTGTCTTACCTCTTGTTCCTGCCCTTGTGTGATTCAGTCCAGCTGCCTCACATTTGCGCTCTCATTAGTCCTTGTTATAAGTGCTTCCCAGTTTCCTGCTTCCCAGTCTTGACATTGATGTTGTTGTCTCTGTGAGTGCTGTACTTAGTCTGTTTTCTGCCATGGTCCCTTTTGTTAATAAACCCATTTTGTTTTGTTCTGACTCCTGCTTCTGTGTCTTTAGTCCCACGCATCACAACATTAATAAAAACGATATATCTAAGGTAAGGTTGTTAAATGATATTTTTTTGAAGGGATCCACCATCTGGTGAATACCTCTAGAAAACTTACATGCGATTTCTAAGAAAAACAGATAATCTTCATGTCCCTTTGTTTTATTTTAAACTTTAATTGATTAAGTTGATAACACAAGAGCCCTTTTGTTTGAAAATCTTTCCATAGATGTTGAATTACTTGTCTGTTTTCTCAGTACAGCAACAACAAGTCTGTGGTTAGAATTTACAAACTGGGTACTTCTGTAGACCTTGGTCTGTACAGAGAACTGAGAAGGATGGCTGTGTGGGCTCAGAGGGCAGATAAGGAGGTGTTTATTAGAGGGATCTGTCAGCAAGTTATACACCACCTATGATCTAGAGACCCACGGCTTACTTAGAGACCAATCAAAGCATTCGCACATCTAAATCCATTGTTGACCATATGAATTTCCCCTGGGGGAATAATAGAATTTACCTTGACCTTGACCTTGAAATCTGTTCCTCAGAGAGTCACAGTCAGGGCAGGTGATGGAAAGGTCCTTACAAATGACACTGCAGTTGTGATCCACTGGGCAGGCTACTTTGAGCAGCTGTATAAAGCTGATCCTCCGGCCAGGACATTGGACATCTCTGGGTCCACAGTTCTTGAGGCTAATCCTCTTAAGCTGTGAACCACCCAGTCTCACTGAGATTGCACAGGTGGTGAACCCGCTGGGGGTAGGGAAGGTTGCAGGGATCTGTAGTGTCTAGGCTGGTGGTAAGACTGTCTTCTTGGCATTGCAAGCAATCCTTGCTTTCATTTGGGAGACGGGCATCATCCCAACTGACCGGAAAACCAGATTTGTTGTCTCTATCTTGAAAGGCAAGGGTGATTGCCTGGATTCTGGGAACTACAGGAAGATTACACTGCTCCCAGTGTTGGTTAAGGTCCTTGCTAGAGTCATTCTCAACAGGATCCGTGATCATTTGTTCAACTGCCAGTGACTGAAGCAGTCTGCTTTTATGTTTAAGAAGTCTACCATCGGCCGCATCCTGGATGTGAGGGTTCTCATTGAGTGCAATCACAAATATCTGCTGATTTTCTTTGAAGCCTTTGTCAATTTTTGTAAAGCATTCAACTCAGATGATCTAGCTGCCCTGTGGGATATCCTGAGACTTTGCGGGATCCCCTCGAACTTGCTGGACATCATGGCTTACCTGTACACTCGTAGAATGCTTTCATGCACTGGGTGTTGGGCAGGGTTTTGGGGTCTGGTGGCTGTGGGGCATCAGTTAGTGAAGAAAAATTTACTGATCCCGAATTTGTCAACGATGCTATGATCTTCACTGTGTCAGTGGAGGCTCTGATCAGGGCTCAATCTTGAGAGGCTGAGCAAGGAGTCTGAGTGTCTGGTCTAGCGAGTGGCCTGGATAAAAACCAAGACCCTGGCCTGTGACCTCTTGGGCACAGCCATCAGCAGTGTGTCTATCTGCAGAGAGATTGTTGACTGCTTTGAGAGGCTCACTTACCTCAGCTGTGTTGTTTCTGACTGTTCCTATGAAGTCAGTTGACGGAGAGCATAGGGGCTCATGAGGTTGCTGGAAAGGTGTGCGTAGCACTCCCAATATCTTTGTAAGAGGACAAAGGTCAAGTCTTTAGAGTCCTGGTGTTCCTGATTTCCTGAATGGCTGAATGGACTCCTTTGGTACTGTGTCTCTTTGGAGAATCCTTGGGTACCACTGATTTGATTTTGTGTCGAACAAGAGGTTGCTCAGGGAATTCTGAATGAGACATATTACTTGCATTGTGAGGGAGTGTCAGTTACAGCACTACGGCCATGTGGTGCGTTTCCGTGAGGGTGATCTGGCTTGGAGGATTCTCATTGCTGAGCACCCGAGTGGCTGGACAAGGCCAAGGGGACGCCCACGTAACACCTGGCTATGGTAGATAGATGGTTATTTCTGGGGGGGGGAGGACTGGACCGTGTGTCAGCCTGGGAGATTGCCAGATGGGATCCCAAGGTGTTTCCTCATGTACTGGGTGAGGACGTTTATAGGTTCATGGGCTACAACTCAAAAAGGATACAAAACTTAATTTCTCTGAGAAATAGCAATGGAACCCAGTGGACAGTAATGGCAGTAACATTTATGAAGGTGATAATGATAATGACAGTAATAACAATAATTCTCATTATATGAACGACAGGATGTTTATTCCACTTATACTGCTTAACAATCAGTATTTCAACTGAGATGCAAACATAAATCCAGTTAATCATCCATTCATCCATTCGCTCATTCATTCAACCATCATAATTTGTTCAGTTGTTTAATTTCCTTATAAAGAGTTTTTTGAAAGGGCTGGATAGAGTAGGTAAGGGAGCAATAGTCTTATGATCTCTTCTCCCAATGTCTCACTTCTCTCTCTCTCTTCCCCTCTCTCTCTCTCTCTCTCCAATTAAAAGTTTCCTAATTGTTCTCTTTGTTGCTGTACATGCAGCCATTGTTTTGATGTTAAAGAAGTCTGTAGTTTTGTTTTGCCTTTATTGTCAGTATAAATTTGCATCTTTTTTTAAATGTGGCTTTAAAAAGTCAACTTTGTGATTGTTACGAGGTGCCTCTCATCAATGACATCACATGCGCATCTGCACTCTCTTCGTTTCCTCCAGTGTCCACTGTTGAAATATGTCACGTCATTTGTTTACAGTTAAAGTCTGTTTGTATGTTTATGTTCATTTTTAGTGTTTTTAAATATCATTGTACCTCTGTATCTGTGTGTGTGAGATGTATCTGCCTATGGTACACACGCCCACTCAGTCCTTTGCTTTTCTTCCTCTCTTTTCCCATCCGCTCTCCTCTTTTTCTTCCACACATCTCAGTCTGACATCTACAAATCTTCTCCTTTCCTATCAATATGTCACATATTGTGTACAACTTGCATAGGTGAACAGGGAAACGGGGTTAGAGACAGGCGTGTGGAATTGATTTTGTTAAACGGAGAAACGTTTATCCACTACTTCATTAATGGTCAAATTTACATACAGTTCACATTGGTATTATAACATATACTCAATGCCCACTTTATTAGGTATACATGCTCATTAATGCGATTAGCCTGTTCCTTCAAACTGCAAATCATGGGGCCACAACTGCATACTCACATTAGGCAGACGGGGTCAAGAGTTTCATTTACTGTGCAGCTGTGCAGTAGAATGTCTAAGGTACCTGCTCTAAGCAATTATTAAATGTGGGCTGATTGTTGATCCCAGTAACAGTGGTTCTGAGAAACTGCCACCCTCCCATGTTTTTCAGGGACATAAGTGGCATTTGCCAGCGTGTTGGACCCTAAGGAGATGAAGGAATGGTGCACTCTGCCTGGTATATGGTTCACATATTCTTCCTTCTACACAGAAACAGCTATATTATTGATCTGCAACAATTTTTACCTCTACCAGTGATACTGGGATATTGTCAGTATACATTTACTATGAGGAAAATGAAGTTAGTGTGCTTTCCCAATATGTTCAAGAAATGTGGAAAGCAGAAGCAGATTTTTCAGTTTCATTTGTTTACTTTTTATGTTTGCAGATTGTTATTCTTTTCATAATTCATTGACAGGACACCAGATAATTTATTAGGCCTATTTTGTAGTTTCAAAAGGTATTGTCAGTGTTTATTTCTCGGAATAATTTATAAAAAAAAAAAATCGTTATTAAACAGCACAAATAGTCTGGACATAACGAAAGTAACAAAATAAATGTGAAATGTATAAATTATACGTGTTTTTGAACACACACACACACACACACACACACACACACACACACACACACACACACACACACACACACACACACACACGGGTGCACGGATTTCCATATTAGTTTCTTCTAAATAAAACAGCCATGCGCGGACTTATGTGGTCACGGGTTACCGGCATACATTTCTTTTAAGTTAGTGGAGAATATTAATGTATCAACTTTCATTCACACCGTCTTTAAAATGATTGATATTATACGAGGATAAAGATACTTAATATACGGAACAATTTGAAAAAATACGAGAAAAATATTTGCAAGGTCTGCTATGCTGCAACATCCGGGGTCCTTCGATTACATGCGTATGAAAACCACCCATGATGATTCGAAAGGAGTCTGTGTTGCTCAGGTTAGTGTTAGGAATGCTTTTTAACTATCTATGGGTTTGTCGTTATGGTTTATTTTGAAGCTCGCGATCGGTTTCAGTTCACTATCAGTTGATGATCAGTTTTATTGTGAAGAGTGTCAGCTCTAAGAAATGTAGGGGTATGTTTAAGTTACCACTCCGGTGCCGAATTTTGTTTAGTTTTTTTTTAATTCTTAAGGGATGTATCACTTGAGACGTACAAATAGGTTTGGGCCACTTGAATCACATTATCGATTATTTTTTATTTGACGGATGTTTCAGATGGGTGTCATAGGATTTTTGTTAAACTGTATATAATTATGTTAATTTGTTATAAAGCTGAAATAAAAGACCTTATTCGCAAGGATGCTGGATGCACCAAGCTATAATTAGTGTCGTTTCTTTTAAGCACGTGGCCCCGCTTTGTGCTCTAAATGTATCTGGTAAATACTTGAAGTCATTACGCTACCGAGAGTTATTATACCAAAGACTTACAGAATTGTGCGGTACATTGCCTGCAGAATCTGTATCGTTGACGTTTTTAGTTATACCGTGGCGGATTTTTTTTGCCATTGTATGCACTAGTAAGTATGATTAGGGTCTGGGGAAACTGAATTGGCTTGTGGTTATTTTATTACCAGTCATCATTGTGCCACAAGTAACTAATGAGCTTCTCATCTTTGTTTTTATTTATTTTAAATGCTTTACCTCAATATTTTTTTTTGTTTTGTTTTCTAGCTTTTTGAATTAATTTATTGAACCCAAAATTGGGTAGTGGTCATTGCAGTCATTGTGTTCCATTTGCGCTGCTGTCCCGTGCATTAGTGCATTAGTGAATTTATATTTCCCAGCAAGTAATAAAATGATTTTCTTTTGGTTGGGGCCTGGGGGGGAGGGGTGACTGTAGAAAACGTGAACCGTTTTTGGAAAAATTAAAACGTCTTTTGGTATCATGTGGATGAGGTGGCGATCTCCCATGATGCTTTGCACTGGACTCTGAATCTATGTGGTGACGCAAATGCTTCTGTCCTGACAAGGCAGTCTGAGGAGATTACTATTCACCATGTATGATGCATATTAAAATAAGTCTCTCCACTTACTCATTCTTGATAGTTCTGATTTTTTTTTTTCCTCTCCATTCCCACTGTAGGTGAAGGACCCAGCTGTTTGGAAGACTTTCAGGCGAGTTAAGATACTTGTTTAAACTGGGCATTTGATTATATATCTACATCAATATACCAGTTTTTAGGTTTTTTTGTGCCGTTTTGTCCTGTAATGATTTGACCTGGGTTCTCATTGTCTGTAGTGTCAAAATGCTGCTCTCTCCTGAGAAGACAAGACAGTTTGCGGAGACTAGGATATTCTTCAGTCTATGACTGAATATATTTTGATTTTTCCTCTCCGTTTTCAGTTGCGAATGTTACTAATTTTTTTATCTGTCCTCTTAGGTAACGGAATGGAAGTTGTGGAGGCATGCGGTTTTGTTGGCCTGAGCATCAGCAACAGTGTTTAAATTCATGGTTTCCTGCCAAAGCGCTATCTGACTATTCTTACACGACTTATAGTGCTAAACCTTCAGTACCAGTCAAATTTGTCAGTCATCCAAGCTGTGTGTACACATTCTTTGTATGGTATACTCCTGAAATCCACTTTATCTGCTTGAAGTTAGCGAAATTGATTTTTAACCAAAATTGGACATTTTGTAAATATCAAAGGAAAGGGATTTCGTATGAATTTGCCTTGATTTGTCTGTAACACCAGCTGAAATTTCCTTGATTGGTCTCCACATCACCAAACTACCTTACTTTTTCGGCACCAATTACTGCTAACAGCTGAGGGTGTAGTGACAATATGTACAGGAGTTGGACAATGAAAGTGAAACACTGGCCAATCGTGTTTGAGGTTTCATGCCTAAATGCGTGGCCTGCTGGCCGATCTTCATTGATTGCACGTTCCATCAGTAAGAGCAGAGTGTGAAGGTTGAATTAGCAAAGCAATAACACAGCTGTACATAAAGTACTGCAATCCACACGACACAATGGGAGACACATCAGAGTTTAAAAGAGGACAAATTGTCGGTGTGCGTCTCGCTGGTGCATCTGTGACCAGAACAGCCAGTCTTTGTGGTGTGTCGAGAGCTACGGTATCCAGGGTAATGTCAGCATACTGCTACGAAGGACGGACCACATCCAACAGGAGTAACTGTGGAAGTAAGAGGAAGCTGTCTGAAAGGGATGTCCGGGTACTAACCCAGATTGTATCCAAGAAACATGAAATCACAGCTGCCCAACTCACTGCAGAATTAAATGCGCACCTTGACTCTCCTGTTTCCACCAAAACTGTTCGTCGGGAGCTCCACAGGCTCAATATACATAGTCGACCTACTGTAGCCAGACTTTTCATTACTCATGTCAATGCAGAATGCCGGTTTCAGTGGTGCCAACAGCGCAAAAATTGGGCTGTGGACAATGTGAAAAACGTGTTGTTTTCTGGTGAATCCACCTTCACTGTTTTTCCCACACCCAGGAAAGTTACGGTGTGGAGAAGCCCTAAAATGGCTTACCACCTGGACTATTATGTACCCAGTGTGCAGCACAGGGGTGGATCAGTGATGGTTTGGGCTGCAATATCATGGCATTCCCTTGGCCCGCTACTTGTTCTAGATGGGCAAGTCACTGCCAAGGACTACCTGACCATTCTGGAGGACCATGTTCACCCAATGATTCAGACATTGTACCCTGAAGGTGGGGCTGTGTACCAGGATGATAATGTGCCAATACATACAGCAAGACTTGTGACAGAGTGGTTTGATGAACATGAAAGTGAAGTTGAACATCTTTCATGGCCTGCACTGTCACCAGATATGAATATTATTGAGCCACTTTGGGATGTTTTGGAGGAGCAAGTCAGGAAACGTTTTCCTCCACCAGCATCACGTGGTGACCTGGCCACTGTTCTGCAAGAGGAATGGCTCAAAATCTCTCTGGCCACTGTGCAGGACTTGTATCTGTCATTCCCAAAACGAATTGATGCTGTACTGGATGCAAAAGGAGGCCCTACACCATATTAATAAATCAGTGTGGACTAAAACCTTCAAATGGGTTGAAGAAACAGGCACTCATGAAGACTGGACAAGGTCAGTCAGGCCAAAGGCAACTTCAGAATCAGAGAATAAGTTTATCTGAGTCAAGTCTGCATAGCTGGCAGTTATCAGCATGGGAGATAAAAAAAAAACTCAGCTACAAGTTTCTAGAAGTATTGATGTTTCAACATCAACTATAAATCGAAGATTGTGTGAAGCAGGCCTCACGAAGAATTTCTGCAAAGAATCCTCTATTAAAAGTGCAGAGTAAGGCACAAAAAAAAAAACAAAGAAACTGAATGGCGGAAGAGTGGAATTTGGTTTATGGGCCAATGAGACATATTTGGAAGTAAGTTGGGGAGAGGATAATGGCATGAACTCTGCATGTGAGATGTCCACTGACAGTTCATTCAGCAAGGGCCCAGAATGCAATTCAAATATTCTGAGCTAAAAGAGATGTGACCAAATCAGTCCGATGAGCTGGCCTGCCTTGACTCCAGACCTCTGTGCTGCAGAACTTAGATGAGGTCGAACTGCACAGAAGAGCCAGTGGAAAAACGACACACAAGCACTCTAGGGAATAGCTGCAGAATAACTGGGAAGACTTGTGAAACTAATGGTTCATGTTTGTAAAACTGTTAAGGAAATGTTGCTCAAGAACAGCATATCTGTGTGATTTGGTTTAAGTTCCCTGACACTGTGCCTCATCTCCTGGATGATTAGTTTTACTTCAGTTTGAGCCAGAAACTTGCTTGCTTTGGACTTAGCTATTAGGCGTTGCCTGCAAGTCCCAGTTTGCAGTTGCATTATTATAAGTACAGTAAAATCCCCTTATAATGGACTTCAAGGGACCTGGTAAAACAGTCCGTTATATCCAAAGTCTGTTATATCCAGAGTTGCTGAATGCTGAGAACACAATTACAGGACACTATTTACTTATGCCACACCCCAGCAGACACATTTGTGGTATAGATTATTATATTGTACATGTAGTAATCCAACTTTACCTGACTGTTGGAAGTATATATGGCCTATAAGTGGTTATACATGTACGGTACAGTAGTGACCTTGACCTCATTGCTTACTGCATCCCTCCAGCTGTGAGTGTCGTCTGCCGACGCACAGCATGCCTGGTGATGGACAGCCACAAAGAGCAATCATTGGTGCCTAATGTTACACCATGCCTATTTATAGAGCGTCACTGTTAATAATCCCGACTACGTATCTGCACTAGATATCACCGCCACGCGCCTTGTAGGTGAACAAAACTACAGATAAAAGCGGCCCTGGGACCAAATTGTTTGTCCGTTATATGCGAGTCCGCTATATCCGATGCTTCTTCTGCATGTCCATAAAGGCACACGGCCGGGACCAGCGGACATCGTCTGTTATGGACGATATTCTTTTATAAGAGTCCACTATAACGGGATTTTACTGTAGTATATTTTCATGACAAATCGTTCTCCTGGGCTTTTTTTGGTTACTTTTTACCCTGTTCAGCACTTTGATTTACCTAACTGTCACCTCTGTGAGGAGAACATTACAAGAGTACAAGCCGTCTTTAGCTGTCTAAAGCAGGGGTGTCAAACTCAGCCACTGAAAGGGCCATATT
>JAODKC010000388.1:0-12869 GCA_026777985.1 Mormyrops attenuatus
CCCCCCCCCCCCCCCCCCCCCCCCCCCCCCCCCGCCCCCCACGATACCCACACATTTTACTGGTGGGGGGGTTTGCCCAGGGCACCATACAAGCTAGAACACTCACTGGCTGTGCACCACCGTTATCACAATGCTTAAATACACTGAGACCTTCCACGGACCACTAGAGGACACCATAGTTTGAGAACCACTGCTGTCCAATGGCCCTATCCTGGAAGTGAGGCCATAGCTAATTCTGCAAGGTAACAGTCAGAAATACAGCTAGCAAGGCGAGAGTCAAAATGTCAACATATGTCATTAAATGACTGTTGACAGACAAAATAATTCCCTCATTTGATGAAAAATCATCTTAATGATAAATAAAGAATTGAGTGGGATCTGAAGCTCTAGAAGGCCTCAGAGCAGATATCACAGTAATGATGCTGAAAAAGAATGAATCTTGGTTTTTAATGAAGGGTATGTTTCCCAATGGCAACCCTTTCCATGGAAAATACATTTTCACTAATAGCTGCCTATCGTGTTGCCATTTTTTGTCAACAGAAAAGTCCACCCTTTACTGCATTTACCAAGGTGGTTTGATGTAAATAATATAAAAGCTACCACAAATAAAAAAAAACCCTATTATTTATTAATTGTATGTACTTTACAGATGAGGATCCTTGTAATCTTCAGTCATGATGGTGGATTAGCTGGAAAGCTTCATTAAATGACCTTTCTCTGGCAATGGATTCTACACTTGCTTTTCTTTAAAATTTTTCTTTAGGAAAAGGTCATGTGACCCCCTCTGTGCTTTCCATGTTTTTCTTTGTGTTACTGGAAACCTTGACTATCATAGTCCCTCAGAAGAGACAGGAGCTGAAACACGGCAGTACCATGATGTATAAGAAGTGGAAAATGTTGATAATGTGTGATTTGGCCAGTAACATTAACAGACCCCCTTCCACCTTCAGCATCAAAGATCTCCACAACCATTTTGAACCTGGGTGTTTTCCCAGGAATCCAGACTAAAAGTCCATAATTTAATACCTGGGGGGGCTGCAAAACATTAAAACCTGGGTGACACCAAGGGGCAAGATACACACTGACAATAAGCATCCTCTGGAACCCCTGGCAGCACTCAGTCCCCGTCAGATACCCCACGGAGGTAGGGCTCGTCTTGTGTCAGGTGTCCATCTGTGCTCTCCAAGTAGGCGCCGCTGCTCTCGGTGCTGCCCACCCCGCCGCCGCTGCCCAGGAAGGTGCCCACCGCCCGACCCTGCCGTGCGTGCCCCACCGCGTCGCTGAACACCTTGTTGATCTGCTCCTCTGACGGCATCCACCAGTCCGGGTTCGAGGCACAGTGCATTCGGATGAACTCTGTGATGGAAGAGGGGACACAGGGGACCCCAGTTCAGTAAGACACAGCCAATCCAGGCATTACTCCAATAGGAGTGCAAGGCTATTGGCGTACCAAGAATGAGCTATCCATGTATATCTAGACCATATCATGTGGCCTCAGATAAACAATAATATTACATTTTTTAAATATCTATCCATTATTTGTATCCCATGCAGGGTTGTGGGAAGTCTGAAGATTATATCAGGGGACACCTTGCCCAGTCAACCGCAAGACAACACTTCTACTAACATTCAGGTATCTATGGCGCTTTTCCAGTGCCACAGAGAAGTGAGCCGTAACCATGCTGACATGATAGGTTGACCAAACTGAGCTGGTTGCGTCACGACCATCTGATTGGTCGAAATGCATGGAGATAAAGATGTTCTGTGCATGGCTTTTCTAAAGGAAAAAGGGCATATTCTATACATTATCCATTATTAGAAGTACTCACACATCGTGATATACTGACACATTCATGATAATTTGGGACTTGAAAATTTCCAACCTGCTACTTAAAAAAGTTCTATAGAACAGCTGAACAGAATGGATTTGTAATGTAGATTTACGCAAGCGAATGCTAATTCTGCAGGCGTTTGATGCTAACATGGTGATTCTCACAGACGTGCTATCAGAAATTAGCACACAGTTTAACAGATACAGTACACTCTTTACTTATGCTCAGCATGTACTACACTACAGTTACTATAACTGCTTTGGAGGTGAACGTCTGGCGATACATTTATAATTATGTGTATGATGTATGACTATGTGTTGTTCTTTGGATGGGCTGTATCTGAGATTAATATGTAAATTTCTCTGGTCTGCTGCACCAGGGAGCAGAGAGGGAGCAAAAATGTGGACCGTCTGCGGGTCCCTGAGGACCGGGAAACACTGTACTAGGTAGATCATAACTGAGAGCGCCCAAGTGTAGCACAGGACAATGTACCATGGAACAGACCATATCGGGGGAACATGTAGGATATTATCTTGTATGGTTCCTTGGATGCAAGCTACATGAACACAGACCATGTGGAATGTGACTTTATCTGGTGGCCCTGGACAGACCTTAACTGAACCCCAAAGCAGACCGTACACCATAAGAGACAGACCGTGGGTAAGTACCTCGTAGGCAGGTCACTTTGACGGGGTTGAGCGGCCGCCTCTCGGGCCCTGCCTCGCCCGTCTGCACCGAGCGCTTGCGCTTCCCCAGGCCGCACGAGTACTTGAGCTCGTTGGTGGTGAAGACGAAGCGGATCAGGTAGCGCAGCAGCCGGCGCCCGTCCTTCTTGGAGGAGTTGACGGCCTCATCCCACTGCTTGCTGGTGATGAAGACTGGGTAGTTCCCCAGGAGCTGCTTGCTGCCCTAGAGGAGAGAGGATGGAATGCCAGAGTTGCCATGGTGATAAAGACAATGACCACACAGCTGAGTGACACAAGAACCATGAGCTAAATGAATGTGCTCATCTCTCATATCCTCCTGGAGAGCAAATCCACTGTCCTATTCTTTGAATCATTAACTTGTTATAATTTCAACACATTAATCTTTTTACGCTTGTGCAGTTTTCAACCCCCATTTTCTGCACTATACTAAAGGCTTCTGCTGGTGCAGATGTTTAGAAACTCATCAGTCACATCTGGAATTTCAGCTACAAACCAGGGGCTCATTTAAAAAACGAAGAAGAAATCGCTCAGAGTCTCCAGGATTAAGGTGTCTGGGGACCGGAATCTGCCACCTCAGCATCAGGGCTGCGTGATTAATCCTTAGGCTGTGATCCATTCGTATGCCTGCCTGCTCCTCAGGCTTTGGCATGAAGAGCTAATCTGGTTTTCATGCTAATCCTTTATCGACAAGCGAGGCTGCAGTTCATGCTATTGGTACAGCTTCATGCTGTCAGAGGGACGAGCGGCCCCGGCCCCGTGCTCTTTTCTGCACGTCGTTAAGAAACGAGTGAAACAAGCGACTGTGACACCCTCTGCAGGGTCGGCCTGAGCTGCGAGGCTGTTTCTGTCTGCATTATGAAAATCCACTGCAAAGGCGTGCATTCGCTGCAAGGCGCCACCACATGGGAAATCGTGAGAAAGTCTGGGTACGTGACACCGCCCCCCAAAGCCCGTCCATCACAGCCCCAAAATTTTGCTGCTGAAGCACGACTCGCCACTTCCTCTTCTGCTGGGTGACTATTGAGGCACTGGCTGAAAACCCCAACATCTCAAGATTCAGAAAGTCAGAACCTGCAGTGCTGAATGAGATAGGAGTTCATGGCTCTCCTGTACAGTATGTAAACTCCTGTTAAAGTCATTTTTCTTCAAGCTTCAATGAAATCTATTTCATTCAAATCTATAATAAATTTCAACAAATTCTATTTTTACAATGTAAATACGTATTGTATTGTATTTCGAAATCACGCCACAATCGGATTCAGATCCAGATTCTAGCTAGGCCACTGCAAAACCTGGATCTTCTTTTTATCAAACCATGCTTTGGTTACTTTTGCACAGTGTTACGGGTCATTGTCCTGCTGAAAGTGGTAGCGTCATCCGAGCCCCACTGGATATACATTCATACTATCCATTCTTCCTTCAATATGGACAAGGGACCCAGTGCCTGCCCTTGAGGAGCCGCCCCAAAGCATGATCCCCCCCATGCTTGATGGTAGGTTTGGCGGATCATTGGCATCATTTTTTATTAGTGGCTTTTTTCTGCCATACAGCCCCTCTATGTGAAAAAACTTCAGTATTGTGGTCTTGTGTACATCCACTCCAGCTGCAGATACTGAGCTTTGCAGGTCACTGAGAGTCACCTTAGGATTTGCTCTTACTTCTCTGACTAGTTTCCTTGACATTTTCTTTGTTATTTTAACAGGGCGGCCTGACCTATGTGGCCGGTTCACTACGTTTCCAGTTGTCTTCCACTTTGCTATGATGGCCTTCACTGTGGACACACTGAGGCTAGGGAGCTTGGCAATCTTCTTGGCATCATTGCCATCTTTAAACTTCTTAATCACAGTGCTTCTCAAATCATTAGACAGTTCCCTTGTCTACATTTTTGTCAGTTTTTGAGGTTTCACCAAATATGCCACTTGTACTGATTTCGGGGTTGTATGGTCCTAAGAACTGGCTTAAATAATCACTTATGGACCAGTCAACAAGCTAGAGGATAAATTGATTGATTGTTTACACCTGTTTCCATTTACCTCTTTGCATTGTTAACAATCATACAGTCTGCAAGCTATTAGGGGTTGAATACTTATTCAACAAGATTTCACTGATATTTTCTTTATTGTTGTTACATAATTTGATTTTCTGGATATTTAGTGAAAATTTATTGTCCAATAGCCCATAATTTGTATGTAACAGTATGAAACTAAAGATGCATTTTCAAAGAAAAATATTACAAGAAATTTAAAATCTCTCTAGGCGATCAAATACTTTTTCAACTCACTGTTACTAGTTTATGCTATTTGCATGAACGATACTGTTGGGCATTTTATATAACTGATCAGTATAGGTTTCCATTCATTTACATAAACGCCACATGAAACACAGATGACAAACTGCAGAGAAAGCCAACTATAATAATTCACCATAGCATCATTTCCTTTTTAAAATTAGCATGTAATGCAGCAATTAAGGATACAAACTCATAGCCACTTACAGTGCCCTCCGGGTGCACAAATCAGGCATCAGAAAGGAGCAAAAATGTGATCTATGGTGCTTGGTGCCAGACACGGTGATGTGAGTATTTCAGAAACTGCTGATCTCCTGGGATTTTCACACACAACAGTGTCTAGAGTTTACAAAGAACGGTGCGAAAAACAAAAAGCAGCCAGTTAGTGGCAGTTCTGCTTCCTGTGGTTTTTGACCTTTAAGAGTGTTTTTTTATTGGTTTCATTCACTGGGCAAGAGGGTGTGAAGTGATGGAGTGTTGCAGTATGGGATTGCAGTTAAACGAAAGCTGGGTGGGGGCTGGTGGGGTGTGAGTCCTCTTACCTCTGTCAGTTGATCCTCTGGGGCTGCCAGGTGTTTAAACTGATTATGGTACTGTAGGACACTCTTGAAGAAATCAAGAACTGTGTGACATGGAACTGCCAGGACAGATGAAGATGAGACAATTAGAAGAATCTGAAATAACTGCCATCCAGCCCACTAGTACCGCTACAGTTAGAGGGAAACTGCCTTTGAAACAGCACAGATTATTAAAAGGAATGAAGAATCCTGACCACAGGTAGCTGGTCAAAAAAGATCAGCATTAATTCTGTCAGCCATACCTACTCTGCTTCCTGACAGGTTCAAATCCATCGATGAGATACAACAATAGCAGATATATGGCTTCAGAATATATCAATAATCTGAGGAATAGGCAACTGTGACTTGGGGATTTCTTAATGATTTAATATGGAGCCATGATTCATTATAATTAGGCCGCATACTGTCAGAAAAAATACCAGTTTGTGCCTTTGAGGGTACAATTACTTATCCCTGGGGCTGTACCCTGAAGGATCTGCCAACTGTACCCTAGCTGTAGGTAAATATACCATTTAGTCTAATTTAGGGTACAGAAATGGACTCTGAGGAACAGTTTTATACCACTGGGGGTTGTTTGTACCTTGGGATACAAAACGGTACCAGGGCTGTGCCCTTTTTTCTGACACTGTAAGTTACAGTGTGCTTAAGGGTCATTGCTTTCTGCTGCTAAATTATACTCATCATAATTTGCATTACAACATCCTTTGCCTAAAATTAGAGCCAAGTTAAGTCTCTGGGCCTGAGCAAAAAGCAGTCCACAACCACAATCATAACCAGGGTAATCGGTAACCAGGGGGAAGAGGGTTGCAACTCTATCAGTTGTACCCATTATATGCTTTGAAGTCTCATTTCTTCCAAGACTACTAATAGCTGAATACAAACATATAATGCAATAATACATCCGAGACATTAGGGGGCACTACCTGGTGCACTGTCCAGTTTTCTCCTCAGTTCCTCATTCTCCTGTTGCAGACACAGCACCTCCTGCTCTAGTTCCAGGCAGCGAGGGCAGCAGGCTTCTTCATCTTCCTCTTCCTCAGGGAGGGTGGAAGAGGGGTGTCCATGGGATTCGGAGGGTGAGGGGGAAGCCCATCCCCCCAGGGTGTGTGGGGGGGAGATGGAGAGGGCCTGGGGGTCGGAGGGGCGGCAGCATTCCCTGTAGGCCTTAGGAAAGCTGGCACCCCCTGCTGTAAGGTGACTCTGCAGGGACTCTGTGAAGGCGTGCAGGAAGGTGCACATCTGCTGCTGCTTCCTGCTGAAATGCAGAGCCTCCGCCTCCTGCCCCAACCCTGTGCCTTTCACATCCCTCAGCCCCATCCTCCCCGGCTGGCAGGGGTCCACGGGCTTTTCCACCCCTGTGTTCCAGCCATCTTCCTGCTTGACGTGGGACGTCGCAGGTGGAGGAAATGGAGGGCGTGGTTCCAGGAACTTGCTGTTGTGGTTGAGGAGACTGAGCACTCGACTGCATTGCTGTGCAAAGGCGTCCAGGATGAGTTGGTTCTCTGTGGCACAGATGGATCAATTAGCCAATGGGTCCCAACGTGCATCGCTGCCTGTCCAGGATTCTACTCCCATGAGCCTCTGCCAGAGGTGTACCTGCTGAAACAAGCAGCCTACCTGGGCTCATTCAGAGATCTTTGTACCAGTGCTCATAATTTACCTCCCTTCCCCCACACCAAGAACAAGACATCTCCTTACATAACAAGTAAAATGGAAAGTTATGCACCGTGAAGCATGTCTTTTTAAAAAAGAAAACGATTAAACAAATCCACAGCTGCTTTGAGGTTTCCGTTCATGGCCTCTGTCGCGGGCTATCTGACAGAAAATGATTGTGTAACGGCTTCCTGTCTCCACAGAGCTGAAGCGCTTTGCAGTACATCTGAGCACCATTTCATAAAATTAAATGGGGCTTTCAAACGAATCCACACTGCAAAAAAGGCCAATCTTCATAAACACACATTTTTTGTCATCAATGACGACAAAACAGACTGGTTTTACCAGTTGTGTCAATGACATATTGCTTCTTAAATACTGTAACGCAATTAAAATGATATGCTTCCATGCTGCAATCGGCTTACCACTGAAAAGCTTCATGGGGAAGAAATGGTCTCATTAAATGTGAAGATAAGCAAGATGCAGACAGAACCCCTCAAATCTACAAACATAGAACCATCATTCTTTTTTGCGATTTCTACATGGCTTACCTCACTTCTTTCATTGTGCAGAATCGTGTTTTTTGATATAGAATCACTGCTCGATTGACCAGGGAGAATCAATATCGGGGACAACTGGCTCCTTTTCCAGATTGCAATTATACATATGCTCAAGAGCCTAAGGTGTAAGGCTGCAGTGAGAGTAAGTATTCTGCTGTTATACCCTTGAGACAGGACCTGCAGGAATTGCATAAATGGGTAAACACTTTGGTATTTTATATCAGGAATCTGATGGATAATCAATTATGATTTGGGATTTTAATACTGATTTGGCTTTTCACTGTGATTAACCATTATTCATTATTTTTAGGCGCAAGTTAGGGAGCACTTCTTGAACCCAAATCCTTAAAAGGTCACTGCAGCCTTTCACTGTGAGCTATGTGTTCCCAATCCTTGTTCATGATTAGTTTATAATTCCTCATCCTTGAGTGTGGCTAAGGTTTGGGCTAAGTAGAGTCAACGAAGTCTGTAAACATCTATCTTATACCAGAAAGCTGTCCATGTGGGTTTTCCCATTTCTGATTGGCAAAAGCATTAATGTACGTTAATGTGATTGGGTGAGAGTTTCATATCATGTGAGAGGCATGATGTATCCAGAATATGAGTGTGGAGAAAACCTAAGGAGGAGGAGACACTAGAGTTTGTCTGGTGGGACTCTCAGAATTTTCTTTTACTTTGTTAGTTTGTCTCTCGAGGCTCTCAATAAACTTAGACCCTTGACTACTTGTGAGGTCACCTTGGATAAAAGCACCAGCCAAGCAGTTAATTTTAAACACAGACAGGCCGCCTGTGAATTTCAATGTGGAGGAGCCCCCGGGATACTATATATCAGACTGAAGTATGAATAAAAGCCATTTATTAACTTGTTTTTCTTTTAATTTTAAAATCAGCTAATTTATTCAGCATTTGTTAAAGATGATGTTTCGACAAAGTATCACAAGGCATAAGATTGTGCCTAACACCATCATTCTCACAATGCTAATAAAATGACTGCAAGCAGTGGCTGGTTCACAGTTCACAGCAGCTATCTGTAAACCACATCACAACTACAGCGCAGTGAGAAAATCGTTAGTGAGTAGCAGGAAATTAATCTGAATGTGAAGGTATGAGCTAAATGTAGGGGTGTATATAAGAGTTCATAGACCTAGTAAGATTAAAGTGATGCTGATGATTAGGGGACTATGTATGGTCTGTCAGTTTTTATAATTGCAAGATGCATTTGTTCAAGCTGACAAATTAGTTAGACTATGTGCATAATTTCCTGCTCATTACTCTGGATCATTTTTGAGATCTTAATAGGATTTCTTCAGCACAGGACATTTGACCTCAGATTCAGTAGGGCTTTAAAAATAGGAATACCCTCGTCTTGTTATGGTGTACAAGAAACCGCTAATATAACAGCATACTGAAATGCTGCAAAGCTCAAACTCTCTTTGACATCATGCAGCTTGGAGCCAAACCAGTGTGAAAGTTTTTCTAATTTCACTGTTTTCCTTTTCTGGTGCTTGGCTTACACTGGTGGAATGTTCAGGTCCAGGAAGTAAAAATCCAAACTCAGTTTTAACCAACAATTAGAATACTGTGTGATTGTTAGTGTTTGGCAGTATGACCAAAAATTTGTATCGTGGTATTTTCTTAGATTCTGGCAGTTTCACTGTATATCATGGTATTTTTTTTTCAAGTTGACCAATAGCACTGCAGCAAGCATTTACATCAATGCAATACGTTTAGGAATAAGATTGATATTAAGATTGTGTATTTGGCCAGATAGCAACATGTTTCATTGATTATAACCGTACATTTATCTCTATACAGACATGTTTAATCTATTATGACCATACATTTAGCTTGGTAAAAACGTTTGCTTAATTATTGCTACGATAAATCAATTTTATGGATTTTGTTTAACCTAATTATATTACACTTAATGTAAATTTTCAGGCACATACCGAAGCAGTATCTATATAAATTTGACAATGCTGAACAGTTATATATGGAGAAGGGTACGCACATTTACTAGGGGTCCACTCTCAATACACTCTGCACAGTGATCTACAGTACGGTGATCTTCTAACAGCAAACAATATTGTATAATTTGTTGCCTATTGAAGCATTATAGCTGTCGTTTAAGCTATGCTGCAGTATGCAGTAAAATTCATACCATATGGGAAATTAAAGCCAGTACACAAGATGAACTTTTATACTGCCCAGCACTATTGAATGTGACTGTTTATACTCAGCTGATTGGTTGAAACTAAATCCCGTTGCCTTACAATGCTAAACACTTGTGTAGTCCCATGTGCCATCTATCCATCTTATGACTGCTTGCCCTGAGCAGGGTTGCGGAAAGAAAACTGGACATTGGTAGGCCCGGGAGGGGAGGAATATCGGGTCTGTTATGTCTTAGGCCTTAGGCAAGAAGAGATTGTTTTGAATACTGTGTATCCTTGTCTCACGGTAGCCTGCATGTAGTCAGTTTCACAGGCCCTGAAGACCTTGGAAAGACGGGCAGCAGAGAAGGAGGGGGGAGCCACCTGCAGCAAGGGATTCGAGGCTGCCCCAACTGGTGCACAGAGAGATGTAGTTATGAAGTTGTCACAGTATGTCACACGTAATATGTTATGCGGTAGTGCAAATGTAAAAGCAGTTATCATGTTAACCATATGTTAACCATGTATTTACAGTAAATCAATATCTATATTCATATCTCAAGTATAAGTCTAGCAGTTGAGACGTGTTTTGGGAAATTGAGCAAGATGGGTGGATTTACCTTGCTACCAAGGTGAACCAATAGAGCAGGAGAACTGTGTTTGTTATACGTTTGAGCTTGGTTTGTTGGTGTTTTGTGACCAATCAGGATTTAGAAGTCTTTATAGTGAATTGGGAGTTATGGTTTTTCCACTGGTTGCTCTTTGTGTTCAGGGTACCTGGTGCCAGAGTGTGACTGGTGTGCTTTACTGGATTCCTTGAATAAAAGAGAATTTGCTCACCAATTGAGAGGTCCGGAGATTTTTTCTAAGTGGCTTAACTAGAGTTATTAGAGAGGTTGAGTTACAATTTTTCTACCACCCAACCTTGCTTTCTCGGTCCTCTTATTCTCCTGCACAGAATCGCCAATGACATCCTTCAGCTGATGGGGAGTATAGAGGTCCCTAATTACACGCACCTGTGCCATATTACTTGTCACTACTTTAGCACTCCTTCCTCACTGTCTAGCTGGGTGACCAAATTGAGGCATGTATACCGGTCTCTGTTCAACACAGCCCTCCCTCGTTAGTTTAGCACATAATTATTGAATATATAATCATTAATAATTTTATTACAGAAGGTGCTGGACCTTTCAGCAACATCAGCCTAAGACCCTATAATCAACCTGATCATAAACTGCTGGATCGTCCTACTTAGTTAAGGCCGAACACCAAAACCTAGCCAGCCAAGACGCCTACTGGATTCACAGACCTTCCCAGTATGAACCAAACCTCATTTCCCTCAAATTCCTGAGGGCTAACCTAAACCCAGCCCTGTTTGACCATGTTTTAGCAGTAACCTAACCAGGTCTAACCTTTAAGTCTACCAGCTCAAAACCTTCTCATATAGGGCCGTCATGTAACCCACTGCTATTCAAAGAACAGGACAAACGAGGGCAGGGAATGAGAGGTGCTCATTAAAGGGTCCTTGATTTTTCTGTGCAACAGTATATTAAAAATGCAATGTTTTGATGTTAAGAATGTGTTTAATTAAGGGGCAAAAAAATGGAGGGATGGATGACTGCATGTGTTGTATGTGTCTTGCATTTGTGTTATTCTTCACCCCTTTGTGCAAATGCAAAAGAATCAAAATGATGAGTTTTGTGTAACTATTATCCATGTAGCACATTATGTGACTATCACATCACCTCCATTCTCATCTTTCCTGCACTGTCTTCCCTTTGAAGTGAAATGAAGCCATAAGCGCTGATAAAGCAGTCAGAGCGAAGGGACCTCATATCCGTCCCCCTGCGGCTTCATCCTCCCCATGCATCCTAATGCATGGATAATGCATTTGTACACCAAACGTAAAGGCGGCATTAGTGTCTCACTGAATCAGATGAGACGAGAGCCTGATGGGAGGACCGAAGGAATTATTAGACACTTCAAAGGGTACTACTGAATACAGGATCATATGTTTTTTCCCTCACCATGAATGAGCGAACATTTGAATAGCTGTAGTGCTACTAAGAGCACGATGACCTGAAAACTCACTCTGGGCCTCACCTGATGGGCAGCAAGTGCTTAAACTGAGAGACGTACGACCCAGAAATCCCACCTCCGGAAGTTCAGGGAGTCTCCTATAAGTTGACAGCAGCTCCCTGACACCCACGAATGATGTCAGAAAATTGAACCTCTTACATTCCTTCAGAGGTTGGGGTGTCCTCCCTGAAATATGCCTACAGTGGGATATCCAATGTCAGTGGGTAAAAGTAACTAATAAAACTACAACCAATTCACTACTAAATCCAATTAAATGGAAAGCTTATACAACTCTTCAGAATTCTGAAATCTTGATGTCTTTCTAGGACTGGTATACCGGCAGACTCAGTTCTGACAAATACAGTTAGGTCCATATGTATTTGGACACTGACACAAGTTTTACTGTTTTACCTGTTTACTAAAATATATTGCAATTGAATTTATACAATGGGCATGGACATAAAGTGCAGATTCTCAGATTTCATTTTAGGGTATCTACATTCAAATTGGATGAAGGGTTTAGGAGTTCAGCTCGTTAACATGTGCCACCCTCTTTTTAAAGGGTCCAAAAGTAATTGGACAAGCTATTTCATGGACAGGTGTAACCAATTCCTTCGTTCTTTCATTATCAATTAAGCAGATAAAAGGCCTGGAGTTGATTTGAAGTGTCTTGTTTGCATTTGGAAGATTAAGGTGTGAACATACAACATGCGGTCAAAGGAACTCAGTATGCAGGTGAAACAGGCCATCCTTAGGCTGCGAAAACAGAAAAAAACAATTCGAGAAATTGCCACAACATTACGACTGGCAAAATCCACAGTTTGGTACATCCTGAGAAAGAAAGCAAGCATTGGTGACCTGGAACGCAAAAAGGCCTGGATGTCCACGGACGACAACAGTGGTGGATGATCGCAGAATCATTTCCATGGTGAAGAGAAACCCCTTAGTAACAGCCAACCAAGTGAACAACACTCTCCAGGAGGTAGGCGTATCAATATCCAAGTCTACCATAAAGAGGAGACT
>JAODKC010000389.1:0-12830 GCA_026777985.1 Mormyrops attenuatus
GGAGCTGGATGAAGTGGCCGGGGAGAGGGAAGTCTGGGTTTCCCTGCTGAGACTGCTGCCCCCGCGACCTGACCTCGTATAAGCAGGAGATGATGGATGGATGGAGTAATTTCTGCCCTTCACATTTGCGCATTTCACATTCGCGGTTTCGGTCATTTACGAGTTTGCTGTGAACAATTACATAGCAATATTTTTGAAGCTTGCTGAAAGATCGCAGAAACTCAGATGATGCCTAAGCCTAAAACAATACTGAAAATTATTTGTTCTACATAAAATCATATAATATATAAATATTAGTAATACGTAATATTTCTAAGTATAAGTGCATACTAAAAGTCTTGGCTTGGGTATGCCACACGTCTTTGTCTTGGTAATCAGCCTCACTCACGTTTCTCTCAGTAACTTTTAAACTTTTCATTTATGTTAATTTTACATTTTCAATAATGAGTCCAAAACGTAGTGCGTACAGAGTAACTTTGTTCATACATGGGCATTATTTAGATGATTTGCATATTATAGAAAAATGTCTTGATAGAAAATGATGAAGTAATTTGACATGCAAAGTATACAGTACTATTTGTTTAGAAATTGGTAATAAATAGACTTTTATGTTACTGTTCAGGCTAACAGACTGTTATACTGTAGATAGCAGTTAGGGGTGCCTTTATTCATCATAGTTTTACACCAACATAAAGAATATTTTAACATCATTTTGTTTGGCTGCCTAAGACTTCTGCACAGTATTGTACAATGAAAGTATTATTCATGAATTGTCACATTCGCAAGAATCAGCCGCCCCTAATCCTCACTGATGTGATGGTGTTACTGTATGAAGTCTTGAGTCACTGTCAATGTTTCTTCAATAAAAAACTAGGGTATGCAAATTCCCTAGTGGTTAGGGTACCTACTGTACTGTGCAAAAGTCTTAGGTGTGCTAAGAAAACGATGTTTAAATGATCTTCATATTGGTGTATACACTATGATATTATACCTGCGTTAACTTAACAATTTCAAAATCTCTCCTAAGGTCTCCCCAGTATTTGCAGGAACCATCCAATGTACCCATGTATTGTTGGACTCGACCACAAGCATATCTCCTACATCCCCCTTCAGTACATTTTGCTAATCACAAGCATTATCTATTAATCACATGTCATGATTGATGAGTTTGGCAGCTCTGGTTTACAGGATAAAATGATTCATATCTTGTTTTTATTTTTTGTGAGGAGTGGTAACTGGGGTGGGGCCATGGGCACCCCTTAAATTTGCCCCCATCAGGCAGAGATTAGGGTTAAAATTCATAGCTAGGAGTTGTAAGCAGAGTACAGGAACTACAAGGACAAAACAGGTGCTTCAGATAGAGATACTGTATTGTCCTTAAGATAGGGCACATTATTGGGTCCCCTGGCTGTGTAAATAGAGTCCTCTAGCTGCCCCAGTCCCAGCCACCCCACATCTGAGGAGCTTTCAATATGACAGGTCAGGACCCTGGGCTCCATATCAGTGGGGCTTACAAATCTCACAGAACTCCATGTAATGGCAGCAGAAAAGCCCTGAGCTGGATCAGCACCTGAAGATGGATTCTGAATATAGTGTGAGGAGACTATGGGCATTCATTTGTCAGAAGACACTGGGGTTCATTGATGGTTTTTACTTCCCACAGGGTACGACCCGTAGGGAGCAGCAGTGATATGGATGCCTTAGACTTTGACAAAATGAAGCAGGTAAATTCGCAGAGTTTCAGACACTGGTCAGCCAAATAGACTCTCTCTTTGTTTGTTTTTTTTTTTTTTTTGCTTACTTTCAATAATGATATGTTTTTAATTTCAAGATTTTAATTTCACAAGGTTTTTATTTCACTGAGAAATAACAGCAAGTATACCATCAGTGGCCTGTGTATTTTAAGGTACACCTGCTCATAAACACAAACAGCCTGTTCATCCAAATAGGCAATCAAGTGGCTGCTGATGAATACATACAGGAACCTGACAGAGTGGAGAGCCTAAATAGCTGTTTGGCCAGTGGTTCCCACATCTCAGAAACATCCAGCTTTCTGGGACTTTCACACTATAGTGTCCAATGTTCACAGAGAATGGTGCAATGAAAAACACCCATTCAGTGGAACACCTTGTTACTGAAAGAGGTCAGAGGTGGATGGCCAGACTGGCCAGACACAGAGAGGCCTCAAGAGCAAAATAACAGCACAGTACAATTATGGTGTGCAGAAAGGTTTCTCTGCATCTGCCCTTGAAGAGGTTTTGGAGGCAAATATGGATCTTATGCTGTACTGCCCCAGTATAGCTAATAAAATGACCACACACACATACATACACATATATATATCTGTACATACCCAAATGAGCAAAGTGGTGGCTCTGAGGCTGGGGATCTGTGTCGCTAATCGGAAGGTTAGCAGTTCAAATCCCCTGAATGTCTGGAGTGTTAATTCTCTGTGGGCCCTTTAACACGGCCCTTAAGCTGCAATTGCTTTATATACCCGCAAGATCATTTTATATATCTTTTTTTAATGGCCCAGCGATATGAAGCGCCGATAACACACAAACTACAAATCCCATAATGCAGCAAAACAGCTGCCTTACCGAATGTTAGGCTACCTGCGATCATTCCCGTGTCAATTACGTCTGATCAATCAAGCATCTGTTGATGTATACAACCCTAATTTCAAGTGAAAGCTAGCCCCTAACAATGGCCAAGAGAAAAGTTGATTCTGAAAACAGAGCCTTTCAAAACCGGTGGGAGGCTGAGTATATGTTTACTGACATTGCCGGTAAACCCGTGTGTTTTATTTGTGGAGCTAATGTGGCTGAGAGAGAATCTCCACAGAACCTTACACCAAACATAAATGAACTTGTTGCCAAGAAAAGATGCCAAGCACCCAGCTCTGACAAAATGGCATAAGAGCAAAGAACATGGAATGTTTTGCTTTGTTATTATTTTAACTTTAACTTAAAGGCACAATTTTTGTTTATATTTTCTTTTTTTGCGCAGCATATTCATATTTTGAATTTGTATCATTTTGACAGGAGATATTTTTATGAAGAGCAAAATATTTTCAGTTATTTTAAGTTTAAGTTTATTTATTTTGGAATAATATTGTATCCTGTCTGTTTCGATTCATATTTATGTTCAAAAAACATTTCGTTTTAATCCTTTCAATAAATGTTTATCCTGTTCGACCCGCGACCTAAAGTGTGCTTTGTGTTTTACTCCCCTGTGTGATTGAGTTTGACACCCCTGGTATAGGCAGAGCAGATGTATGGTAAAGGCCACGCTTTTCCTTTTGCAGGAAATCTTGGAGGAGGTTGTACGTGAATTGCACAAGGTGAAGGATGAAATAATTAATGGTGAGTTTATGGCATTGGTGTGTTGTGATTAGTCAGATGTGAAGAGTATAATTTTAAATGGCCTATTATGAATGTGACTGTGTACCTTTCTGTGTGTTTCGCTTTGTTCTCTATTATGTTTGACACATTTCCTTGTATGAGTCACAGTCACTCATTTGTCTGCATGATACTTGTATCACTGTTAGTGTGTTGGTTATTTTGGGGCACTTTTCTCTGTCCTGCTGTGTGTGTGACCTCCTCGTGTTCTACTTTTTGAGTATTACTTGATAAGCTGTGTTCTGTGTGCAGCAATTCCATGCATTATTCCTGAATGGTACTCACCTGGTGTATGGTTGCCTCCTGCAGTATGATGGGGGGGGGGAGGGTCTACTCACAGTCTACTCACGATTCAGTTCGATAGATGATTCAGGGCCCCCGGCTAAATACACTCACTATATATTAAACAAAATCACACTGAAAACAAACTAAGATGTCACAGTTCTTATTTATTTCTTTTGAGGCCTGTACACTTACAAAAAGCTGTTTTCAAACCATTCATTTTTTCTTGCTGCTTTTTTCTTATTCTGACTCAAAATGCAAAAAATAAAATCAAAATCGAGATTATGCCTATTGTTCCTGCATGTGTTGACATTAATAAATGATTTTGTGCCATGGTGCATTGTTGCACCGCTACAATGCTTATCATCATATTTTTCAATTCGAAATATCATGCCACAGTGCACTATTACACCCCTCGTTACTGTAGATCACCTCCCTCTATACTATGGATCATTTTCATCCATGCTGCCAAATTAGTGTTATATACAGTAACTCATGTGTGGGTCAAACAGTAGCCTGTGTGCATAATCATTTACACTGTGAATTCCTCCTACTTGCTGTTCGCTGTGTGTCCCTCCCCTGCATGCTAGCCACCATGTATAAATTTCCCTGTCTTCCACATAGTATGAGTTAGATCAGCTGTGTACTGTTTATTCTGGGTTGCATCATTTTAGTCTAGATGTTCTGTGTGATCACTTTCCTGTGCGGTAGTTACTGTAAATGCAGTGTGTTTCTTTGCTGGGCTCTCCACATCTCATTCTGTATTACTTACTGTGTGTAGCACTACTGTGTGAAGCCATGGCCTGTAGTGTAGCTCCTGTCTATAACCTTCCTGCTTATTTCTTGTGTATAACAGGTGTGGGGAGATCAAATGCATATACCATACACAATACGTACAAACTGCCACAGGACACTACAGTAACACAGTAAGAAACAGTGCACACTACACTATATCACTATTACTGTACCTTACAAATATAAGAATATATACAAAAGTTGCAGAGATACAGTAAAATAAGCAAACAATAAACCCACAAAAGAGCTCAAAACCAGAGTAAAGTCCAAGTGATGGTAATTTTAAGTTTTATTTTTCAAAATTAAATTGCAGTTATGGATAATGAATCTGGAGAGCAGCAGAATGCCAGTCTTAAGGAACTGGCCTTTCTAGGATAAAAAAAACAACAAAATAAATATCTCTGTCAAGGACCCAAGTATGTCCATAAACTGTTGAATCACATTACCAAGCCTGTTGTTCTTTCTGTCTTTTCCTGCAGCCATTAGACAAGAACTTAGTAGAATTAGCACAACGTAATCTCTGTGGATGACGTAAGACAGGTGCCGTGGTGCTGAGGAGGAGAGGGCCGCCCGATGGACACGACTGGCTGAGCGGCACTGAGCTGTCCATGTCATATCGTAATGTTGCTAAATTACTGGAATGACCAAAATTTTGGTGGAACGTCGTGAGTACCCCGTGTTTGCTGGATGAAGGTGTGGAAAAGAGCTGGAGCATCCGGGAGGCGCTGAGGCAGGAGGAGATGTGGGAGGAGCCTGTTTCTCTGTGTTTTTAATTGTTTTCCCTCTGTACACTTCTGGACACCCATTTTATCTCACTGCTTTCAGTCTGAAAATGTTGATAAATTTTTTATGGATTTTTCACCCCTGTAGGTTCCTTATTATTTTGCTGTATTCAGATCTCACACAGTCTGATGTCACCCTATTATTTTATTCCTTTGGAGGAAAATACTGTTAGAAGCACACAGTCTGAACTCCGGTTATGACCTCAGCATACTTATTTCAGTATGTTTTTGTATTCTTTTGCTAAAAAATGTATTACATCACTGAAGTAACAAAAAAATGAACCTGAATTATTGAAAATATAAACTGTCACTCTGAACATTGAAACTCTACACGCCAGTCATGAATTTACTGGAGTACTTGTGGTCATGTTAATAAAACGTTTACTGGTTACAGAAATATGAAACATTGCTCCACTCTATATTCTTGTTTGATCATGTTTAAAAAGTTTGAGATTCACATTTACACATTATTAAAATTAAGATTAATGTTGATTAATATTAATGTTAATTAATATTGAGCTTTAGAGCATTAGCAGAAATGAGACTCATACTATAAAATTATAATAACTTTTTAGAGCCCAGAATCATCAATCCATGAAACTACGCAGATCTGACTCTTCATTCAGATGTGGATAGTGCACCAGTGATGCGTAGTTTGGGGTGCAGCTTGAACAATACAGCAATTCTGACCACACCTAAAGTGCTAGGTTATGCAAAGGCAAGCTAAACGAGCTTTAGTTACACGCCAGGTTTATTCATATTTTTTTTTCAATCTCTCCATCAGTTCTCCACTATATTGTTGTCAGCCTCTGACATCAACCTTAACCAGTGCTGCTGGCAGTTCAACTTTGTTGATCTTACAAGGTCTCCAAACTTTGGAAAGCAAATTTCCATAAATGACTGCAAGTATACAGTACACTAGTTTTAGACCACGTAAGCTTGGACTGCTTTGTGCCAACCCTGGAATGCTGCATGTAGAGATCACACAGATCTATTGCAAAACTTGAAATGTTTGTGACTGCAGTTTTTGCTAGGGGGTGGCATGATGTTGCAGTGGTTAGCACTGTTGTCTCACACCTCTGGGACCTGGGTTTGAGTTCCTGCTAGTGTTCCTTGTGTGTAGAGCTTGCATGTTCTCTCCCTGTCATCGTAAGGTTTCCTCCAGGTACTCCAGTTAGTCCCTGCAGTCCAAAAACATGCTGAGGTTAAATTGGAGTTGCCAACTTTTCCATAGGTGTGACTGTGTGAGTGAATGGTATGTGAGGGTGCCCTGCAATATGTTGGTACCCCATCCAGGGACCCCATGCACTTGTAGGCTCCAAACCACCACAACCAAGAATAGGACAAGTGGTTACAGAAGATGGATTGATGGGTCTTTTTACTAGGTTTTCTAGGTTTCTACTAGGCTCTGCGCCATCTTATTTATGCACCATGTTGCTGAGTAGTCAAGAAGGAAAACTTTAGTCATTGCTTTTTTAATAATCATGTAATTGAGTTTAATTGAGTAATCTTGACAGCTCTAGTCTACCCACAAGCTTTATTTAACAATCTCTTCACAAATGTCACCTGACATTTCCAGTATGTTCCATTCATAACAGAGACCGAATAAGTTAAACAGTCTGAAAGCTGGATGGTATCAAACATGCAGTCCCAGGGCAGGGAATTAAGCTGTAGTCTTAGAAGGGTTACAGCTTGGGCACGTATCCCTGTGAGAAGACTTCTGTGGATCTCTGCACTCCATTTGGTCAATCAATATGTTTACATGCACAACTAAGTTGAGTACAGATATACCTCGACTACGCCATTTAATCGGACTACTGTCCTTGTCCCAGTATACATGCACGGGAGAGGAATCAATTTATTGACCGAAGTATGTTTGGCTCCGCTACAATAGGTGGCAATATGGCTCCTATCAACTTGTTAGTATTGGGCTTTTTCCTTTTGACCTATTATGTCACAGACAGAAAAAAATAATAAAATGAATAATAATGGGTGTGTGGACAAAGGAAGTGACACTAATTGCGATCTGGTCAGAAGAACACATACAATAAGATCCGGATAGCACAAGAAATAAAGTATTTTGTATAATACACTATGACAGCACGGTATTGGAATTTTTTCAAATATTGCAGGGATTTGTTGTAATAAATATTTGGGTATTTATGAAACAAAAAAGGAGTTCAACATAAATTTCTCGCAAAGTGTGAGTGATTTAAACAGCAAGGATGAAAATGATTATGATTGTCTCAGAGAATGCATGCAGCACTCATGTAAAAGCAGCGGAGGTAAACTTTAAACTGATTTTTAAACATATACTAGATAATATTGAAAAGGAATAATCGTTAAAATTGTAAAACTTGCAAGGTTTTTTTTCCTATGACAGTGTAGAAATGTTTTAGTGAGACTTCAACTCCCTGCGCTATAATAACCATACCAAACTGAAGGTAAGAAAAAACCTGATGTTGATCTAGTTGACTAGCGATGTAAGAATTAGATGTGAATAACAAGCAATGCTGGTATTAATATCGCACTCGTCCAGTCCTACTACAGACATTTTTAGAATTTAGTACAAAATACCCTGCCTCATGTTGTGATGTCATTCGGCACTGGTACCATTTTTCACACCAAAACTAACACCTACAGTATAAGTACCATACTTTTTATACTTTCTTGAAGCACCCAACATACAGTAGCTGGTGCAGTAAGAAAGTGCCCTTCAGTTGAGTGGTGAATTGGACAGCTTTACAGCGCTGTACGTTTCGTATATGCTGTACATCCTCTGCAGTCTCTGTACCGGCTTCTACTGTTACAAAGCCAAAGGGGGAGACTGTGGATCATGCGCAGAGCACCTAGGCCAGTTTGAGTCCACTTGCAGGTATATATGCAGGAGTAAATCAATTCCCAATCACATTATCTGGGGTGTCTTAGTTTGATTTAGTATGATTTCAGTTGGACCAATATGTTTACATGAACTTTAAAAGTCTGGTTTGAGTCGGACTAACACAATAATTAGATTTTCTTAGTGTGCATGTAAATCTACTGAGTGTTTTTTAATAACCAATACATTTTTACATGATTGGTGCTTTAAACATGGTAAAGTGGAAATGATAATTTCAACAAACACACTATGTACAAATATTAATGATTCACTTTTGTATTTTCCACAAAATGCATTCAGAAAGTCAGAAAATGTCAGGCATCCTTCTCATATCTACAAATGTCAGGAAAAGTCTATGTTCTTTCCAACAATAGAAACAACAATACAAAGAACAACAATTAACAGTTCTGAAAAAATCACATAATTAAAGACATGTACACAATACTAATCAAGTCAGCCAAAACAATGTATGGCTACATTTCAATAAACTCATAAATATGAAGAGATTCTTTCTTCCCATGAAAAATAACCCAGGGAATCCAGTGGTTTTGGTGATGTTATTTGTGGAGATATGCATCTAACCACAAGTCTCCAGACTTCCTAAGGGAGCTAAAAAAATAAAAGAAAGCAAAAGTTGGTATTTACAGAGATAAATGACAATGTCATCTTCAACGTCCCATGTGGGTCACTGCCAGTGAGTGTGTGATTTTGGTAATTTAATCCCTGATGGTGAGCTGTGTCCTTATAAGTACATTACATTTATTTATTTAACAGACGCTTTTGTCCAAATGTTGTACAAGGCAAACAGTACATCAACTAGGCATAAATGCAGAGAGGCTGAGCTTCCAATGAATGTCCAGTATTGTTTCAATATCGCAAGAACTTCATAAGACAACTATTCAAATCCAAAGACAAAGTGCAACACTAATAGCATTCAGAGAATATAGAGTGGTGTAGGCTAGTAGAGGTCGCCTTACCCAACAATGTCGGCAAAAGCATGCCAGAGCGATTTGACCTGGTAGGGAATGCCGTGTTTGTCACACAGCGCCCTCACCATGGGAGCCGCACGCTGGTAGTTGTGCCGGGGCATTGTGGGAAACAGGCTGCAGCAAAACAGATATTGTGACCACGTCAGGCCTAGCAATCTGTGGCCAGGCTGAAGTATCGAAGGTATCAAAGTGGTACTGTGCTCAAATGCGGTGTGCTGCACTTACTGATGCTCAATCTGGAAGTTGAGGTGTCCACTGAACCAGTCGTTGAAGGGAGACTGCTCAACGTTACATGTGGCACTCAGCTTAAAAGGAAGAAAAAAGCAAAGCTAATGTACATATGCAGTCACTTCCTACAAACCTACAATCTTACCATATCTTTCATTACAGTGTGCACAATTATTAGGAAAGTGAGTATTTTGACCATATCATAATTTTCATGCATATATTCTATCGCCAAGCTGTATAAACTTGAATGCTTATTTGATTTAAGCATATCAGATGATATCTATTTGAGTAATGAGGGAGGGTGTGCCCTAAGGTGACCAACCTATATCAAGGTGTGCATAATTATTAGGCAGCTTCTTTTCCCTAGGAAAAATGGGCCAAAAAATTTGATTTGACTGACTCTGAAAAGTCAAAAATTGTAAAAAGTATTTCAGAGGGATGCAGCACTCTCCAAATTGCTAAGATATTGGGGCGTGATCATAGAACCATCAAGCGTTTTGTTGCAAATAGTCAACAGAGTGGCAAGAAACATGTTGAGAAAAAAAGACGCAAATTAACTGCCACAGATTTGAGAAGAATCAAACGTGAAGCAACCAGGAACCCGTTATTCTCTAGTGCTGTCATATTCCAGAACTGCAACCTACCTGTAGTGCCTAGAAGTACAAGGTGTTCAGTGCTCAGAGACATGGCCAAGGTAAGGAAAGCTGAAACCCGATCACCACTGAACAATACACATAAACTGAAACGTCAAGACTGGGCCAAGGAGTATCTGACAGACAGACTTTTCAAAGGTTTTATGGACTGATGAGATGAGAGTGACACTTGATGGACCAGATAGGTGGGCCCGCGGCTGGATCAGTAACAGGCACAGAGCTCCACTTTGAAGGTAGAGGTGGGGTACTGGTATGGGCTGGTATTATTAAAGATGAGCTACCTGGACCTTTTCAGGTTGAAGATGGACTCAAATTCAACTCCCAAACCTACTGCCAGTTTTTAGAAGACACTTTCTTCAAGCAGCGGTACAGGAAAAAGTCAGCATCTTCCAAGAGGGCCATGATTTTTATGCAGGACAATGCTCCATCACATGCATCAAAGTACTCCACTGCGTGGCTGGCCAGTAAAGGCCTTACAGATGACAGAATAATGACATGGTCCCCTTCCTCACCTGACCTAAACCGTATTGAGAACTTCTGGGCCCTTCTTAAACAGGAGATTTACAGGGAAGGAAAACAGTACACCTCTCTGAACAGTGTCTGGGAGGCTGTGGTTGCCGCTGCACAAAAAGTTGATCAGATCAAGAAACAGATTCCATGAATGGAAGGCTTATTGCTGTTATTGAAAAGAAGGGTGGCTATATTGATAAACAAGGGAGATGGGGAAAATGTTTTTGATTTAGTTGCATAATAATTCTGCATACTAATAGTTGCCTAATAATTGTGCACACACGTGTATTCCCCTAATAATGTCCACACTCACATTTCCTTTGCATAACATTCAGGTTTCAGGTTTATTAACATTTTGGATTGACTTATGGCATTGTATTTGTTTCATATTAAAATTAATCCCAAAAATACAACAAGTTTTTATTAGTTTGGTTTTTGGTCTCAGTGTCAATATTCAAATGTTTTGTGGTAAAAATACAGTGATTTTGTGGGCAAATCAAAGACAAAGAAAGCTAAAGGTTGTCTGGAGGGTTAAGGTGGGATCAAAGCGTACCTGCATGGTCAGCCAATCTTGGTGTGTCTCATGGTCGATGTTCATGGGGATGTGGTTCATCTGTGTGACCCATACAAACCAGTGGCTTTCAAGAAACCTGGGCCAGGAGAGCACATCATTTGCAGCGCACTTCCCAAGTGACACGCAGACCTTCATCTGAATAACTGCTTTCTGCCACATATCTTGTGCTTCCCTTGTGTCATATCTAACATTCAAGATTCAACTTCCAAAGCCAATGCAATACAAATATGAAGTAAATCATATCCTCCTGAGATCTAGCAATGCCCATATTAGGTTTTTGCTCATATCTCTCATACTATACATGCCACTGTATTAAATCTAGTTAAGAGAACTCCTTAAAGAGGACAGTTAGAGCTTGAAAGCGATATCACATGTTAGGGTGCTTACTTTTCTTATCAAATCAAAATTTGAACCTAACCATCTATTTTCTGTAACTACTCATCCTTTTCAGGGTCACTGAGGGTCCACAGCCTACACACACAATCCAGAATGGGGCATCGACCCCTCACAAGGTACATTCACACTTACAGACAGTCTGGTAACTCCAATTAACCTCAGCATGTTTTTGGGAGGGGGAGAACATGCAAGCTCCAAACACAGAGCCATGGCAGAAACTTGAACCCAGGTCCCAGAGGTGTGAGGCAACAGTGCTAACCACTGTGGCACCATGCCACCTAAAATTTTTATCAATAATTACAATTAATAAAAAACCTTTTTCCCTGGGTCTCAAGAGGATATATAAAATATATAAACAATATACATAAGTGTCACGCCCAGCCCCGATCGCCCTCATGTGGACCACGCCTCCTCCTTCCCTCGTGTGAATCCCGCATGTTCCCAGCTGTTTCGTGTTCATAATCATTACCCCATGTATTTAGTCCATGTCCTGGTCAGACTTCCCCAGATCCGTCATTGTAGTGTCAATGTGTTGTTGCGCCTGTCCCGTATGCTGCCCTGTCTACCCGGAATAAACCCCGTTTTCCCCGTATCCTGGGCTCACTCGCCTCCTTCACCCGCTCGCCAACCGCGAAACGTGACAGAATGACGGATCTCCGAAAACTCCATGAGGTACTCGACTGGCTGGATCAGCCGGAGGTCCAGGAGGACCCCGAACTTTACGAGATGGCCGGTCGAAGCTGGTGTCTCCTTCAGGAGATGACCCAGCATAACAGCGCGCACCTCCGTGCAGCTGCCTGCTGCTGTCGCCGCCGCTGAGCCCGCGGCCTCCATGCAGCTGCCTGCTGCTGTCGCCGCTGCTGAGCCCGCGGCCTCCGTGCAGCTGCCTGCTGCTGTCGCCGCCGAGCCCGCAACCTCCCTGCAGCCTGCTGTCGCCGCCGAGCCCGCGGCATCCCTGTAGCCTGCTGTCGCCGCCGCTTCCGCGGCCTCCCTGCAGCTGCCTGCTGCAGTCGCCGCCGCTTCCGCGGCCTCCCTGCAGCTGCCTGCTGCTATCGCCGCCGCTTCCGCGGCCTGCCTTGCCTCGCCCGTCCTGCCCGCGGCCTCGCCGGAGGCCGTCGTCTGCCCTGCCTTGCCCGTCCTGCCCGCGGCCTCACCCGAGACCGCCGCCTGCCCTGTCTCGCCCGTCCTGCCGGCCTCGTCAGTCCCGCCTGCTTCACCCGTCTCACCACTGGTCCCCGAGCAGGTCCCGGACTATGGGACCATCACTCCTCCTGTGCTGGAGGAGGAGGCACTTGAGTGGGACCCCTCGGGGACCCACCTGATGGGCCCCACGAACTACAAA
>JAODKC010000390.1:0-12819 GCA_026777985.1 Mormyrops attenuatus
GCTCACGCTGACTCTGCTGCTTCTGTCCCTCTCTGTCTGCAGGAGATGGGAAGCGAGAGGATGCAGAGACGCCCCCTGGAGGTCAGTGCAGGTTCATTTAATGTAAACAAGGCTGTTACCTCCCCAGACATCTTCCTGTCCACAGCCTCTCCCAACCCTCTATGTGTTTTATTGGTGTCCATGACGACACGCTCAGTATCACTGTGACGTGTGGTTTGCAGCAGGGGGTGAAGCTGTCAGAGCTGCACCCCCCCCTGTGCCCGCAGCTCACCGCAGATACACACTCCTCACAGCCTGGCCTTCCTGTGCTAATAGCATTTAGCATTTAAGGAGTGATACTGTGTCAGACTGGCTGTTCAGGGCCCAGTGGGCAGGGTGCTTAAGGGTGTGGATCTGAGCCCCACGGGGCCTGTTGTTGTACCCCTGAGGGGGGTCTGTAACAGCTGCAGAAAGGGGTCAGACGGAAAGCTGCTCTGGGTTGGGCTGTCGGCTCGGTGATGCGGCTCTACTGGTTGCTTCAGTGAGATTTTACACTGACTGAGGATCGAGTGTCTGTGTGAAAATGTGTCTGTACACTTACTGATCTCTCTGCTTTCTGCAGGGACGTCTTCAGGAGGAAAGCCTCCTGAAGCGTCGACTGACGTGAGTGGGGGGATTGTGCTGACTGTGGGGGCCGTGGTGGGGGCTGCAGGGTTGTTCAAATGGCTGTGGAATCTGCAAAGAGATCAAAATCGACGTGATCAGGGACCATCTGAACATCCCGATTAGTAATGCTACCTTTGGCCATTCTGGGGAGCAGCGTTACGGAGAAAACGGAGGAACCGACTGTGATAAAGACCAGGCTGAATAACAACTGTCTGTTTTTCATAACTGCTTGTCACATATATAAATATACATGAAATGTGATATTAAACTTCGATATACACTGCAGGTTTGGCTCTCATGTTATCTGTATAATACATGAGTATAATTTTTAATTTAATAGGGCTGGGACTATTGATAACACACCTGAATAAGAGGGTAAGTCAGTAAGTAAACCATAACCCGTGCGGCAGCCCATTACCCAAAACCTCCTGGTTAAAACTCCCAGTTTAACCGAATAGACACACCTGCATTGTAACGCACCAGCGGTGTAAACACATACCATTGCGCCTTCAGAAGTGTGGCAGTCTGAGGTCCAGAAAGAAGCAGTTTCCAAGCAAATTTTTCTAAACTGATTATTGCCCCAGCCCTGAAATTTTGCAATATACAAAAATATAATGTCTATTTGTAAAGTAGATTTAATATTTACTAGGCACCCCAGTGGGTTTGAATCCCACCTCCACTCTGCGCGTGTGGGGTTTTAATCCCCCTCATCTGTGTGTGTGTAGGGTTTGATTCCCATCTCTGTTCTGTGTGTATGGGGTTTGAATTCGCCCTCCGCTCTGTCTGTGTGGGGTTTGAATCCCCCTCTGCTCTATGTATGGGGTTTGAATCCCCCTCCACTCTGTGTGTAGGGTTTGAATCTCCCCTTCGTTTTGTCTGTATGAGGTTTGAATTCCCCCTCCACTCTGTCTGCATGGGGTTTGAATCCTCCTCAGCTCTGTCTGTGTGGGGTTTGAATCCCATCTCCACTCTGTGTGTGGGGTTTGAATCCTGTCTCCACTGTGTGTGCATGGGCTTTGAATCCCCTTCAGTTGTGTGTGTGGAGTTGGAATCCCCCTCCACTGTGTGTGTATGGGGTTCGAATCCCCCTCAACTGTGTGTGTGTGTGCGGTTTGAATCCCCCTCCCCTCTGTGTGTGTGGGGATTGAATCCCATCTCCACTGTGTGTGGGGGTTTGAATTCTGTCTCTGTTGTGTGTGTGTGTGTGTGTGTGTGGGGGGGGTTGAATCCCCCTCCACTTTGTGTGTAGGGTTTGAATCCTGTCCCTGCTCTGTATGTATGGGATTTGAATTCCATCTCCGCTCTGTGTGTTGGATTTGAATCCCCTCTCCGCTCTTTGTGTGTGGGGTTTGAACCCCCTTCCACTCTGTATTTGTGAGGTTTGAATCCCATCTACGCTGTCTGTGTGTGGGGTTTGAATCCCGCTCCACTGTGTATTTGTGCAGTTAGAATGTCCCTTCTGCTCTGTGTGTTGAGGGTTTGAATCCCATCTCTTGTGTATGTGTATGGGGTTTGAAACACCCTCCGCTTTGTGTATAGGGTTTGAATCCTGCCTCCGCTATGTGTTTATGGGGTTTGAATCCCCCTCCACTATGTGTGTGTGGGGTTTGAGTCACCTGCCTGGTAATGAACAAACAAACAAGGTCACTAAGGACGTACAAAAGTTTTTGCTCAGACCTCAAACTGTTGATGAAGGATTTTATGTATTGTTGTAAATTGATTGTTTATATACTACCAGTTAAACAAAGATTTACAGCATGAGTGGAGGATATTCACTGTTATTGATCTCCACCCTCAGAGGGAATCTCAGGTCCTCGAAAGTCAAATGTGTGGGTTAGACCAGAGTGAGCATGAATAGCCACGAGTTTGTGAACTTTAAATTACAGATGTGTAAATCTTTTCTTGCATACAGTCTGACACACAGCTACAAAGATTGTTTCACTGGTTTGGGAATATCACATGGCATCCTTTGGCAAAGTGTTCTCTACAGTCTTAAAGAATTGTACAGGATGTATGGGGCCTTCTATGCAAATGGACAGGTCTCACCACATGAAGGTTCACAAGGACTGGTCTCACTACATGAAGGTTCTCACCCAGCTGAAAACACTCCCCACCCTCCAGCTCCACAAAAACAGACCTGAATACAAAGCACCAGCTACAGAATCCTGCTCTCGCGTCCCTTCTTTTGTTGCCGCCTCTCCAGTGTAATACTGTGCTGAGTCACTGAGCGCAGCTCTGCGTGTGCAGTCAGGCCCTGGGACTGCCCACGCCCCGCCCACTTCCCGTTTGTCTGAAATACACTGCAGAGGGTCATTCACAGAGACTCCTTTGGCTGACCGAACAGGCAGACGGCTTACCGATCATTTTCAATCTGGCCATGGGGACTTTCCAGGCTGCTCTGCAGCACCTCCTGCTGGTGCCTCTCAAATTCTGTCAGCTGTAGAGCAAGCCCTTCTGAAGAGGGCCTTTTGCTCTTCTTGAACACTGTAGGGTCTGCTGGTTGTCATCGTGTACTGTTTGTTGAACACCGAGGTGACCTGCCTATATTTCTGTTTCTTTTAACGATGGAGCTGTAGCTGCCACATAAAACAATCATAACCGGGAAGAGTCACGCCAACACAATGATCCACTTTTTGGGAGTCAATCAAGGCAAAAGTCAAGGAAAACTCACAGCAGGCGTGCTCCTTCTTCACGACAATCCGCCGGATCACATCAACCGGGAAGAGTCACGCCAACACAATGATCCACTTTTTGGGAGTGGATCAAGTCAATCGCAGGCTGCCATCCAAAAATGTGGATCCAATTAGAGCTCGACCGACATTCGGCATTTTTTAATGTATCGGCATCAGCCGATATCCAAGTGTAGTACGCTGATTTATAGACAGCATCGTTGCTGTGGAAAACGTGACCCATGCTCCCTTGTGCAGGACCCCAGCCAGAAGTTTTGGAAAAGTCTTGGGAGAAAACGGTAAGGCTTAAATTCTGATCTTTCAAAGACCTATTTATGTAACTGGTTTGCTATGAAATTTTACGGGGAGCCCGATGTTATCAGTTCTGTTTTTTTTTCTTGTGTCGGAGAGTTTCACTCTGTGTGTGTGTGGGGCGGAGCACGCAGCTCTCAGAAACACTGCAGCGTGTGTGAGAGTCGCGTTACTCTACCCCGATCACAGGCAGCACCGTCCTCGGAGACACAGAGCTGCCAAGAACAATGCTATTGGTTACTATTCAATTGAGCTGATGCTGACAGTGGTCCTTCTGTGCAATTTGTTTGCACTTGAGAGCGGAGATTCGAACAATTTGTCAGACGTCTAGATAAAAAATGCACGAGTTTGCCCAGTTAGTTTCCTCATTAAACATGTCTATCCTTTATACGGGCTTATCCATCGACAACGTCACAATCACTAGGGGCTTACATTGTCCTTGCATACAAGATTGTATAATATGACAAAGTTATTTTATTTAGTTTTCTGCGATCGCCAGATTCTGATTGTGAATTTGGCTTGTAAGCTATCTGTCTGCTACCAACATAAACAACATGTTAGTGAGGTTTTGGGCCTTGTACACTACTCATCATACCATGATTCACTTAGCTACTAGTGTTTTTTTTCTTCAAAATGTATTAGAGTGTAATTGTTTTAATGTGCAAGGAATACTGGAATTGTAGAATGAATTGAAGATGAAGGCACTATCATAAAAATGCTAACCCTGCATTTTTTCTTCTGTTTTAGTAATTGCTGTCTGATGGCTGAACAAAAATCTAATCCTGTATGGCAGCATATCTGAAGTGGGATTAAAACTGTAGATAACATGCACATTCCTCTTTGTATTGTTTACAATTTTTCCTTCCCTCAGAAAGTTTGGAGTTTGCTGCTATATTGTGCACTAAAAGAGATTCTGATGCTGCTATTTTTATTGTTTACAAGTTGTATTGTGTTTTTGTTATTTGTTTATATTAAAATTTGCACAAGTCAGTATTCAATAAATGCTAAGTTGAGAAATTTTGTGTATCGTTTGTTATTATTAGTGTGATATTTTACCATGCAAATAGAGGGGAAAACGTCCAATTATCGGCCAAAAAAAATCGGTATCACATTTTAATATTTACAAACAAAGAACACTTTTCTTCAATGCAAAATTTTATTTTCATAATAAAAGAATTAGTAAACTTTACAATTCCAAATTAATAAAACTGAATAACAAACAAATAACAATAATAAAAAATAAACTGCTGTGTACTATACTTTTCCAAATAATAATAGGTACAGTGGGTAATATAACAAAGCACATTTTCTTTGCTGCCAAAATATGTATAGGTAAAATGCTATTACTTGAGCATTAATAGCCAGTTTTTCTTTACAAACAGAAGTATCGCTTAACAGTAAGTCACCCTTCTTCACCCACACTTATATGGTGGTTCCCCCATGGTTTACTTTGGTCTTACATGTGTTACAAATTGTGAGCTTTGTGACTTCTGAACTCACAGTGAAGAACTTTCACACTAATAACATGTAAGCACATGGCTGAGTGTGTGCTCACGGCTGTGATGTTATTGCCCGCGCTGCTATGTAATATGACCGGCTCGGAATTTCCTTATCTACGGCTGTCATTCCATGTGCAGTATTTGATAAATTCCAACACCAAAATTCGTCTTAATGAGGATCTGATATCTGATCAACTGAGACCCATTGCTATGGCTCAGGATAAAACAGGATATCAAAATGGATATCATGAAAACATTCATAATACATTTCAAATAAGAGTTTCAGAGACTGTAACTTCTGATGTGGTCTCTTCATTTTTTCCAGAGCTGTTTATGTTAATCTTGTTCTCTCTCTAGGTGGATGAAACTGATGACTGTGATCCCCTTTATCCTGATGCACCTCTGACCAAAGGGCAGAGTCTGCTTTTATTGATGTCATACATTCTTCGACACGACCTCACAGGGAAAGCACTTGAACATTTCCTAAGGTTGTTTAATGAACATTTCCCAGGACTGGCGCCCTCAACAGTTTATCTCTTTTACAAAGCATATGGAGAGTATGGACATTATGAACCTCATCTCTACTGCTCCTCCTGTTCAGGCTATATTGGGACAAGTCATATTGTATTTTGTGTAGGGCTGAATTTAATGTTAATGAAAGCCTATTGAACGGCTCATATTTTCTGGTTCTTAACTTGACATCCCAAATTAAGGATGTTTTAGAAAATCCTAATCTTTCATGGTGCAAACAAGTCAGATCAGAAGGTGAACTTTGTGACATACAATATGGAATGGAGTATCAAAAACTTGTATGCAGTGGGGATCTTGGTGAGAATGACATCACCTTGTTATGGAATTGTGATGGAATCCCTGTGTTCAAAAGTTCCAAACGTCAGATTTGGCCTATTCAATGTCAAATAATTGAGCTAGAGCCACAACAGAGAAAGAATAATATTTGTGTCCCTTGTCTTTGGTTTGGGAAAAATAAACCCAAAATGTTTACATTGCTACACCCCTTTGTGAGTGAAGTTCTTGCACTTGAGAAAGATTGAATCAAATGGAAAGATGCACAAAACAGAGATCAGGTTTCAAGAGTGCACGTTCTGCTCTGTAGTTCTGATTCTGTTGCTCGACCTCTCCTCAGAAATACTAAGCAATATAATGGTACTTATGGATGTGATTTTTGCTACCATAAAGGAGGAGGTCCATACCCATCTTATACCCCTGAGCCCTCTCTGAGATCAGAGGAAGAGCATTATATCCATGCAATGGCAGCAACACCAAAAGAACCTCGATTTGGTGTCAAGGGGCCCTCCCCACTAATGAAGGTCAGTAAGTTCCAAATGATAAAAGGCTTTGTACCTGAATATCAACACAGTGTGTGTCTCGGTGTTACAAGACAGCTTGCATCTCTGTGGTTTGATTCAGGTCATCATGAAAAAGAGTGGTACATTGGAACTAAAACTGATATTGTTGGTAAACAGCTAACTGCAATCCAGCCTCCAGTAGAGGTGACAAGAACACCTCGTTCTGTACAAGATCGCAAATTCTGGAAGGCATCAGAATGGAGGGCTTTTTTTTGTTTGCATTACCAGTTTTTAAAGATCTTCTCCCAAAAAATTCCGGAATAATCTTTTCCTTTTAGATTTTGGAATTTACACAGTGCTTCAAGAGAAAGTGAAAATATGCAACCTTGACTTTGCAGAGCTCTCACTGAAAAAGTTTGTCACTGAATTCGAAAGATTGTATGGCACAGAAAATGTAACATTCAATGTTCATTTGTTAACCCACATTGCAACAAGGAAATGCCAGAAATTGGGGGCCCCTTTGGGTAATGTCTACATTTTCTTTTGAATCCTTCAATCGAACACTCCTGAAAATTTTCAGTGGAACTACACATGTACCACAGCAGATTGTGAAGCAGTTCTTACGATGGAAGAGCTTGAGAGAACACGGTGAAAGATGCATGAAGGATTCTAATGAAAATGTGCAACGCTTGTTTAATGAACCAATGTATTAGTAGCAAATTCAAAGCAAATTAACGAACTTATAAGAGTCTTTGGTAGTCGTTTTGCCCAAGAAAATGTACCTGTTACACACAGGATTGCAGTAGAGCTGTTACTGGGCTTAAAAGTAAATTCCTACTGCTATTATAACTGCTTTATTGTCAATGGAATAGTCTGTCATGCAGAATCCTCTAAATTATGCAAAAGAAACAACTCTGCTGTAGAGCTCAAAGATGGAGTGCTATGTAGCACCAAAAGTCTTGTACTAGCCAAGCCACAATGCATACATGACTGTGCAATGTGTGACTGCAATAGAAGGTGCTGTGCTTTAGTACAGGAATTGCTAAAGAAAAGGGGCCATTCGTGCAGAGACTCTCAGCTAAATATATCCAGCAAATCTGTGCATGAGGTGACACGATCAGACAACATAATTGCTGTCCATCCAAGTTCTTTCAAAAGGAAATGTGTTGTGATCTGTTTCAAAGCCAGAGCATTTGCAAGTCCTCTGCCAGATAATATCGTACGGGATTAGATACGCTGTCCCTGTTCATAAAATTTCCATGGTGGAGTTTTACCATGAACAGATAAGTTTGTCTTACTGATGGGGCTATTTTGAGAAAACTTGAAAGGTGTATTCTTCCAGTCATCGCAATACATTGCAGTTATGGTTATCTTTGTGTTTACAAATTTTGTAATTAATTTAGGGATTTTAAAGTGGTAGAAGAATTTCAAGTTACAAGTGAAAATGTAGATATTGATTTAACATCTATGTGTTTGTTCTTTATATAAACATGCATTTTTTTCAAACAAACCATTGTTCACAGTAGTTCCTATTTGTTATAACTTGTGAAGTGTGCATTAGTACAAATAGCTGCGAAAAGTAAATTTAATACATTTAAAGTGTGCTTTTAGAAATGAGTGGATATCAGTGTTGTCGCGCCCACAGGGGCGGGACATACCAGCGGCAGGCAATTACCACGGATCGCTTCCGCTTCATAAGCGGGTCACAAGCGATCAACCTTGCGAAGTATTGTTGCAATAGTTATGTGCCTTACTGAGCGTTTTTCTGTCTATTGTTTTCCCCGCATTTCCTACCTCCTGCGTCCTGCCTGCTTGTTCCGCCTGCCTGCTGCCTCTGATCCCGACCCGTATCCATTGCTTGTCCTCCCCTCGTGTCATCTCGTCCTGTGCCTGCTCGTGGGACTGACCCTTCCGGCTTTCGAACCCCTGCGCCCGACCCGACGACGACTTTGGCTTGTGAACTTTGTTTGTACCTGTATTTAGAAGTAAACTCCCTGTCTCCTGCACTACGGGGTCTGCCTCTTGTCTGCTTTCCCGTCATCACAAGTGTTACTTAGCTACTAACATACTTAAAATGTATTTTGTAATATTTTAAATACTGTGCTATTTTGGGGTTGTTTTCACAAATTTTGGTTAGCGACTTTGAAGAATGAAATAAATATAATTGAAATATACATGACTTTAAGAACGAAAAAAATACATTTAATGTGTATTACACAAAACCAATTACTATACTGTTTTAAGTATACTGCTGAAAACTACATCTAGCGTCTCTGAAGTACTGTATATTTCAAGTGTACTTCTAGAAATAAAGAAGAATGGTAGCATGTTTTAAGTATGTGCCATATACTTTTAGTATACTGGATCTAAGTATACTATTTTTTACAAGGGTAAGTGACAAACAGTTACTAAAAACAAACATAGTTATTATCCAGCCTGTTTTTCATCACACAGCTGGTTACTCCAAATTCTCACCAGCACTGCAGCCCTCTGCATGCCCAGAGGCACCATTATCCACATTAATTAGTGGTTCTGTAGCAAATGGTGTCAGATCAGTTTCTGTTTTCTTATTAACATTGCCGTCCCCAACATGCACAGAGGCAGCAGGTCAATTTTGATCTTTTCATGAACACTACAGCCCCCAGAGTCACCACAACAGTTACCGAAATCCCCACGGTCAGCCCAATCACCACTGATTTTCCTCCTGAAGACGCCCCTGCAGAAAGCAGAGAGATCAGCAAGTGCCCAGACACATTCTTACGACACGTTCTCCAAAAACTTTCTGATGTCTTGTTTTATAGCTATGAACACCACTTCAGTTCCCAAACCTCTCCTCAGGGACACCCCAGCCATTCCATATATTTGTTAAATTTCGCCACCAGCTCACTTAATTTAATTAGTTTAAAAAGTCAATTAGATATTGATTGGCTATACAAGGTGCGCTAGTGGTCGAGTCAAAGTTTGCTGGAAATACTGGGGTGATTTTAGCAGAAGTTTTGCTAAGCTAACAGACTTTGACAGGCATAATAGCAGTTTTACACCGATATATAGATCATTTAAACATCATTTTCTTTCACTGCTTAAGTCTTTTGCAACGTACTGTACATCCTAACTATATATTTTTAAAAAGAACAATACAGTAGTTCTACAGGTCATTCGAATTAGTATTACTACTATGTCATGTGACATTTAAATCTGTTGCAGGTCCTACACTCTCATGCTGCATGTCTTACGCCCAGACGGCGGCGTGTGGCATATTAAACATCAGGCATCTGCCATTACTGAGAGATGAGAGCAGACTGACGTAGGAATCACACTGGGGCAGACGCATGTTTACCATACAGGGTATAAAATCACCTGGAGGGTTTTCATAAAGACCTGGCCCAACACATAAAAATGCTGTACAGATTGTGGTGACTATTCGGCTCCGAACGGCCAGTCTGACACAGTATTACTCATAAAATACTAAATGCTAATAGTGCAGGAAAAATGGACATGGAAATGGAATCACAGCAGCCATCATCCCTCGCTAGTGGGTAACGACCTCGTTGCCAATTCTTTTGTATCGAGCAGAACAGTAATAACTGGACTTGATCACAGTTAACAAGCTTTATTGAAGACGGTGCATAACAGTGACAACCTGAGTCGCGGTCCCTTTTTTTCCGCTATCCTCTACCCCGTATCCTAGCAACATCACATTCCAGAACTATTACTGCCACCTACTGGCATATGCATAGAACACAACACAAACCCCTGACCAGAACACAAAATACCACCAATACCCATTCATGTGGCTGTAACTAGCACCAAGCTTACTATTGGATATATGGGGTTTTTAATACTCTTGCTCTAACCCTAACCACCAAAAAAACCCTCAACTCGTCAGAACACCGGCATGCATTCTACGGCATGGATGCCTTTTTCGCGAAGGATGCCTGTTTTGGCATAACACCGGCACGAATAGAGGAGATGGTTGGCAGTGATCGATTAGCTTAAACGTGGGCAGAACCGATCACCCGCTGCTTTGGTTAAATGCATGTCGACTGTCACTATGCAAACTTTGCGTTCAACTGGTCGTGCGAGAAAAAAAATAAATCCCGGAAGTTGCATTTTTCTGAAGATCTCACTAAAACTGAAAAAGAATTGCACGCAATAAATTGTGACCATAAGTAGAAGCTGCTCTTAAGCAGGGAAAGAGAGCTTATTTGTGGTTACTGTTGTGTCTGTATGGTTACCATCTACTCCTGGGAGAGTTATGGGCGGTCCGACTCCTATACAATAGATTGAGTTAGTACAGGCACATAGTTCTTGGTATTTGTAAAATCATACTATCAGTTCTATATTAATTGGTTAATTTTGTGTCAAGAGTATTACACAACATTTTGAAAAACAAGCAAATTATTAAGTATCGGAATGAAAATATGAAAACAGAATTTTATCTTTTTTTCTTTTTCCTAATACATTTTTACGATCAGTCGGGTCCTATAGTTCATCTCCTGTTGCCATCTTCTTGTATTTGTTAGTAGCAATGGAATACTCTTCATATGTGAATTAGCTATCCCCAGAAATAAGCAAAATATATACAGAGAACACTGTATGCAGGCGTTTGTGATGTGTGTCTGTTATTTTTGTATATGATGGTGTCGATTGAAATATTCTCAACACCTTCAATCCCTGCTAGTGCATAGGCTATTCTACTCACTAGCAGTACACTCTGTTATGCACTATAAATTAGTTATTTCTCTTGAATCAGGAGTCAGCTATAGCTGATAATAGGTGCATTTCAGATCAAGCTTACTAAATATATAAATAGAGCTGATTAATTCATCCCTTGAAGTAACTTTTTTGTGTGGATCGGGTACCGTTCTCTGATTGTGGCCTGGGTTGCCTGATTTCAGGTCCAGAGAGTACAAATCCAGACCAAGATTTTGTATAAAGAGTGACAGTCACAAAGTACTCAGCTGCTTGGTTGAAACATAATCTTGGTCTGGATTTGTACTCTCTGAACCTGAAATTGCCACCTCTGACAATGACTACGGGGCACTGGTGGATTTAGGTGAGGGAGACATCGGCAGCTGACCAGGGCAGCATCTTCTGGGCAGGGGGCGTCTGCACAAAAAAAAAATTGAAATAGTGACATTTCAGTTTGGGGCAGCATGGTGGCGGAATGGTTAGCACTGCTCCCTCACAGCAAGAAGGTCTTGAATTTGATCCTGGGGTCCTTTTTGTATGGAGTTTGCATGCTCTTCACATGTTTGTGTGAGTTTCTGCTGGGGGCTCTGGTGTTCTCCCATGGTCCAAAAGCGTACAGGGCAGGCTGATTGGTGAGTCTGAATTGGCCCTGTGTGTGTCTGCCCAGGGTTGGTTCCTGCCTGTGCCCCTTGTTCCTGGGATAGGCTATGGGCCCACCTGTGACCCCAGTTGGGATTAAGTGGTGATGGATGGACATTTCAGTTTTCCATCACTCATTTGTATGTCATGTGAATGATACCATGTCACTGTGTTGGTCAGTAAACCTTAATCCACTTTCTGAGCTTGACGGACTACCACTCAAAAGCACGAGATGGGGAGGGGGGCGTGGCTGGGCTGACCTCAGGTTGCCCCACTAGAAGGCCAAGGTTGGGGGACCAGGGGGATCTGTCAAATAGTGTCAAATAGTAAATCAATGTACAGTACTAATGCAATGAGTAAAATCAGTCATAGTATGAAATGCTACCAAATAAACCACAAATCATTCATTTACTGTAAATAATTAATTGAAATTTTATTGATCCCCAAGTGAAAAATTCTCTTTATGCCTCCCCCAACTTGCTCTCTGCAGGTGAGAGCAAGCTGGCTGCAAATGACAGCCACCCATAGCAGCACCCATAGCAGCTGGGGGGTTAAGGGCCTTGCTCAAGGACCTGCAAAAGTACTGAGGCCGGGCTTAAACCAGCAACCTACTGATCACTGGCACAGAGGCATAACCCACAGAGCCACACACTTCCCATAATGTATTACAATAAATACATTGCTTCACAGACATATTTTTGCATTTCTTTTTCTGGTTTGTGCGTACTAGTTAAGAATAGTATTAAATTAGTCTGTTCACCACCAAGGTGATTTGGTTTAGCTTTGACTTTTGGTTGATGGTGCTGCGGGTGGACAATCTATTGATGCTCGAGTGCCAAATTAACACTAATGGATATTATTAGTGTTACACCCCTTGTGAAGAGAAACATAGTGGATCCACGATTTCCTTCACCTGGATGCAGGTACCGGGGCCCCTCCCGGAGCCAGGCCTGGGGGTGGGGCTTGATGGCTAGCGCCCGGTGGCCAGGCCTGCACCCATGGGGCCTGGTCGGGCACAGCCCGAAGAAGGCATGTGGGTCCCCCCTCCAATGGGCT
>JAODKC010000391.1:0-12810 GCA_026777985.1 Mormyrops attenuatus
AAACTATTAAGTAAACTGTTTTACTCACCCTGCAATTAACTGTAACTCAACAAAACCTTGTAAGAAGTATATTTTTTTATTTTTGAGTAAAGTTTACTAATTATATGTGAGTTAGCAAAGCTATTGGAATTTACAGTGTATGGAGTGTGTATTTATAGTAAATTCGTCAGAAAAGAAATTATACAAGATAGATACCTGAGGAAGTCTATAAAATGAAAAAATATACATAAGCACTTTTTCAGCTATTCTGCTAATATCCTGTGTGTCGTGATGCAGTGACACCTTTACACAGCCTGCTCCAGCAGGGAATGTTGTGCTTCCGCCTCCCTGTTTTGTGCTTCCCTTTAATCTGGAGAGATATTCGACCGACAGTCTAGAACAGAGATCAATAACTGACGGACCGCGGCCCTTAAAAAAGTAAGTTTTCAGGGTTGCCAAATCTCAAGCATCTGGCATGACACTCACGCTTTCAGACGGACGCAGGAAATCTGCCAGCAAATCTATATTACACAATAAATAGTTAAACATTATGATCTTCCGGACCCTTGCTTCAAGAATTTTTCTCTGACTGGACCTCTTTAAATTTTAGTCGAATACCCCTGGTCTAGAACAACAGCCTAGGTGTGATCCCAACCCCCTCCTAACGAGGCAGCTTTCCAAGCAAAGGTTTGGTGTGGAAAGCAAGAAAGTGGTGTGTGTGGCTGCTCAAGGAAAACAGGACCAAAAATTTTAGTAACTACATTGCTTGTGACAGTTGCGTGGTGAATTTGCTAATAAACAGCTGTTTGTGATGAGCAACGTTTCCCACTGAAGACTATGTAAAACACAGTTTTTAGTTTATATTTCCTTAACATTTTAAAATTTGAATTCTAAAACAAACAAACAACAAACAAATTTATTTTTGTATCACAACATGTCATTATCTCAAAGCGCTTTACAGCATCCCCACCCAAAGCCCCCAGAGAGCAAGCCAGAGGCAACAGTGGCAAAGGAAAACTCCCTAGAAAGAAGAAACCTTGGGAGGGACCAGACTCAAAAGGGGAGCCCATTCTCCTGGGGCCAGCAGGGAAAGTCAAATCGGAGAGATGGCTAAGTGGAAAGTCACACAGTCTAAGTCATAAAATATGAGTTACAACCGGGGAGTAGGGAGGTGATGACAAGCCAGCGTTGGCGCTCCTTCAGATCGCCGGGCAACTAGTAGTAAGGCTGCCGGGCATTCATGGAGGACGACACAGGCAGAAGAGCAAGCTGGACAGAAGGACGTCATGCATAGTGGAGACGTTGCGCATGTAGCAGGGTGTGCAGGATATCTTGATAAATTTGGGGTCTCCAGGCGGCATACCCCAGAAGGGGTAGGGAATAAAAAATGCAATTATTTAAAAAGAAGTACATAAGGTAACATTTTGGTTTCCCAGTGCATGCGCAGTTGGTGCCCTTGTGGCACTCATGGATGGGGAAAGTACAGTCAAGGCTCAGCACCTGGTCTGCCAAATAGCCGACGTGTAACACCTCCCAACCCCCTCTCAACAGAGTGACATAGTCTATTGTTAATTTGAATGACTCTGGAATGCAGAAGTTCCCTTCAACGTAGGCTGATGTTTTACAAGTGGCTTTATTGTCTTTCAAAGGCTTACATGTTATTTGGCTTACATTTATGGCAGATGTCATAGGTTTTGTTCCCTGACCATCTGCCAGTGGAGAAGTACTCTCCGGACGCTTGATTTGCTGACCAAGTTCCCTTCAAAATAGTAAATTTCGCTCAGGATGCTTGCATCACTTTATCAGCATTTCAAGCACAACTTTCGTACGTTCTTGGAGCATTTACCACAGATAAATCTCTTGCATGTCTGGCAGATGTTATGTTCCCTGAAAATCTGCCAATTTGACACTGCCTTCCCCAGGCAGGGAAGGAGGTCCATAACATCAATGCCAACTTTAGTGCTGTAAATTGTCTCTGGCAGTTTCTTCGTGCCATTATCAGTTGAAACTGTCTGATGCATTGTGTTCAGAACACATACATTTTTCTTTGGTTTTGCCTGGTAAATTGTGAGAGTGACTTTTCCAGCCTTCAGCACCTTGGTGGAAAATCTTTCAGACTGTGCCTGTGTACATAGGGGCATTACTCATCTGGTTTTTGTTCAACAGCTCCGCCCATGCTGTCATTATCACCTGCCCATTATCCTCAAAGGATGTTAGAAAATGTTAGATATTAGAAATGACTTTGAAAATGTTTTTGAATGTGTGAAACTAACGTCAATATCTCATCAGTGTTTGTTGCACATGCTCAAAGTATAGTCAGAAATCTTTATCTGTCCACTTTAAAATGCGTAAAATAAATAAATTAATTAAAAAATAACATCTCACAAATAACACAATAAATCACAACATGCTCCTTTAGTTCTCTCTCTCTCTAAAGGCAGATTTTCTGAAGTGCGTGACAACAACTTAAATAACTCTGCTTGTTTAAGTCAGACAGATCGACTTAAGGAAAATATCAATACAAACCTTAATGTGTCTTCTTTGGAATATGCCCGCTCTCAACAAACACAAACGTCCGCTTTTATATGAAATTATTAAATTTCTGGATCACGTTCTACCGATCGACATGCCCTGAAGCGCGACTCGCTATTCATATGCCAATAAGCAATAACTAAGTAATAGCTCTCTATTTATTAAACTGAATGACTTTAATACATTTATATAGCCATCACTACGTTTTAAAAATCAGTTCTTACAAAACGTGTTGCTGAAATATACAGAAAAGTAAGACCATCCTCAAAAATGCATGCTGAAATCAGCCCTGTTTTCAATTTTTGGTGCATACAGGAAAACGAATCGGATGATAAACGGATCGATACTGAGCTTACCATAGTCTACACACAAACTGTTAGAATTAGTTATGTCATAGTCATAGTTTATTAAATTATGTTAGTTATCATTTGCGCGCGCGCGCACACACACACACACACACACACACACACATACTGGTATCAGTGGTATATGGGGACATCTGATTCAGTATCTGGGTTACAGGGACACCACTTTCTACTTATGATATTGGTGTGCCAGTAATTCCGAAAAATTACTGTAAATTTGGCAAAGATACATCCAAGTTAGAATTATTATTTTTACTTTAGAATCATGGTAAATCATATATTTGACATTTTACAACATTAAAGGGACACGACCTGAAGAGTGTTAATAAGGACTCATGTGGTTTATGAGTATAGACCTCATACACAACACACAAACATGGACATATACAGTCTTAGGAGAACAATCCAAGCTTAAAAGGACAAACAAGATATTCCAAGCTAGCCTACAGTTTTGTCACATAACATTGTTTTCCATCAGATGTAACAAATAAAATTTTGTTTGATCTATTATCAATCATTGTTTTATTAAATGTCAAGCATGTACATCATATCTATAACACATAATCTGCATAGGTCCTGTTTTGGGAAAGTCAGTATTACCAGGTACTGTACTGTGAAAAAAAATATTATAACGTATTCACAGCATGAAATTAGGCAATCGTGAAACTCACCACCATCTGCTTTTCATTCCATTGCAAACATTGTGGAAAGGTCGGGTTATTACAAAACTACAAAATTGTAGAGTAGAATAAATAGTTTTAAAAACATTAAACTAAGATGGAGAAAAAAAACTCCCACCTAAATTAATCGAACTGTTCAACCATTACAAAAATCTTTAGCTAACACTTTCACAATATAACATGCAGCATGTGACGCAATGAATTAACACTAAAACTGTGTATGCGTAAACATTCTCGCAAGTTATGATAAAAAAATAAAACATGAATTTTTTTAATAATTAAAATTATTTGTTATCCTCATACTCACAAAATTCCCATATGTAAATTAATCAAACTGTTAAACAATTACAAAATTAGCTAACACTTTCACAATATAATGTACAGCATGTGACACATGGAATTAAAAAGCATACTTGCAAAAGCAAGAACAAGAATTCAATGACATTTCACCACTCAAAACTGTGCATGCTTAAACGTTCTAGCAAGTTATTATAAAAGTTATTATAAAAATGTTATTTATTTAATAATTAAAAAATATTCATGTTACCCTCATATATACAAATTAAAAAATACATCTGATTAGAACTTGCAATTTGCAAAATTTGCTATTACTACTAGCCAGATTAAAATTCATTGTGCTTTTGCAAATTGCATTCCTCTATTTCTAACAAAGTCACGGATGTTTTGGGTGGTTCGCCCTTCTAAAACGGAATATTCTGCTTTCTTGCATTTCTCACACTCCAATTTGGAAGCCAAACGACCCTTCAATATGTGGAGTTTGAAATGCCTCATTACAGCAACGACTTCCTTTTTTGTCCATGGCCTTCGAACCACTTTGCGCTTTGTCTTTGTGGTTTCATTGACACGATCTACAAACGAGAAAGTCAAAAAGTTCCCTCAAACTGAATTTTGAATCCACAGACAACTGTAATACATAATTCTTGAAAGCTGGTTCAAAAAGAAAAAAAAATAGCATTATCCCATAACCAAAATATAATAATAGGAAGACAAGTAAATAGGACACAATGGAAAAACAACTGGGTGAATTACCAAACTCTGATGAAATTACACATATTATTTGGGTACATAGTACTAACCTTTGTATTTAGTTTGGAGAAAAACACTAATCTGTCTTACCTTCTAGTGAAGATTCCTTGGTATTAGTTTTAGGGTCTACATTCATTTCATCTAAAAATAAGCAGTAAAACAACTGCTAAAAAAGTGACCAATTACTGCTGTTAAATAAGTACACTAGATGACAAAATATTTACTTGCTTGCAAAATGTGCAGGAAGATCCAAATTCTTAGTATGAGATTACTAATTTGACTAAAACTGAATGCTTCATTGTAGTCTACATCTGCTTGCACTAAGCCTTTTTGCATTCCAGTGTATTAAGTTTACTCCATGTTAACCAAGCTTCTTTTATATGTGTAAATCTAACATGAAAGAGCAAGTTTGCCACAGGCTATTCAAAGACAAACCTTTATACAGAATGTTAAGGTTGTGTAAAAGTTAAATTTTATATATTCTAATTATTCTAGAATAATTATAGGTGTTAAGTTATTAGGAGTGTCAAGCTAATACATGTTGGAAGATAAATGACAGAAACAGTATTCTATAAAATATATCTGGTCTCTGTAACCTACCTTTAAGGAAAAAACTCATAATGAATCCTAAATGTAAATAAAGCACATCTTGGTAAAGTACAACTACTAATCCTAAATGTAAATAGAGGATGGATTGATAAAGTACAACTACCTGAGCTGCTGTCTGAAGATCTTCTTTCTCAATCCTCATCGCCATCACTGTCTGTGACACTGAAGTCATCTGAAAAACATTGAACAGGACACATCCTCACTGCATAAAATTATTTGACCATTTTACTCCGCTATTTCTGGCATAGTCCTTACTAACACAGAAAACATTTACATGATGTCAAGTTAATATGAAATCTAACACATTCACTTACTGATTTTTACACTATACCTGAAATTTCATCCAGAGATTTGCCCTTGAGTTTTGGTAGCTGCCCTCTTTCCATGGCCATCAACAGTTTTGAAATTTTGGCCACTTGCATGGTAGACTCTGGTAGACGCTAATACTATCTATGAATCCCGATATCATGACCCATGAATTCAGCCAGCTGGTCAAGTTCATTGCTCTTTAAATTCAGGACTTGTGAAACCGTTGCCACTTGTTTCCTCAGTTGAATAGATCTAAGGTGTTCAGGATTTTTTGCACCACAGTCACGAGCAAAATGTCGAAGGCAGTCTTTTCCCCTATAATGACTTAAATATTTGGGAATCCCAAACAGGAAAATATTTTCTCTAGAAACATGACAGTTTTCCCTTTGTTGAATTAGCTTTGTGAGTGCGTGCACCATTTCTGGGGTTAGGAGAACAGCTATTCTGCGGTTGCGTTTGCCCCTCAACTCAACTCTGTTGAAAGGCTGACAGAGTTTCTGTTCAAATTCCGTAAGCCCTTGAGCAACATCATCATGCACTTTTGCTTGATCACGACTTAAAAAATTCCTAAGAGTCATTTTCGACACTTCTCCTGCACATGTTCTGTTGAATAAGATCACCTGTGTTAACATGATCTTGGCTAGCTTAGCATATGCAGCTGGTGATGGAATCTCCTCTAATTCACTAATTGCATGCTGTGCTTCATGCTCAAGGTGTTTGTGCAATTTTTGCACGTCCTTAGTCAGTGGAATCATTGACGGTTTATTGAACTTTTTCTCCTGTAAAGTTGTCAGGGTGCGGATGGAAACGTTTTCAGCCCATTTTGATCCAAGCAGCTTTTCAAATGCTTTGGCCGATTTCCTCAACTCATCATCATCGCACATCAACGCTCTGCAGTGAACTATATCACAGACTTTGTGCAAGGAGTGCCCAAGTTTTAGTGCAAGGCTTGGTGAGCTATAGGTGCTACTCTCCGGATTGTATCCTGCTGTTTCTTTGACACACAAGATCAGCTTTTCAAAATTGGCTGGTTTTATTGCTGGTTTTATTTTTAAGTTATGAATTGATGCTTGGTTGTGAAGGGTAATGACTAATCTTCCTAGTTCACGGAGCTTTTGCCTGAAATATTGATGTTTAGTAGTATCATGGCCATGCTTGCCAAACAAGGACTGGGCCAACTGTAAAATGCAGTAGTCATTTCTCACAACTGCTGTGACCTCATCCTGATTCATGTTCTTCAACATTCTCCAAACTCCTTCTGGTATGCTTTGTGTCAATGAAGAGCATGCTGTGCCCAATCCAAGGATTTCTCTCTTACCATAAGCTTTTTCATCTGAGTCAGGTTTGTTATGACATCTCCTTGTATGCCTCCATATTTCCTTTCTGACAAACATGCCAGTACAATACATGCAGAATTCATATTCAGCTGAATCACACTTGGTTTGTGACTTTCGTTTCACTTTTAAAGATCCCGAACCCTGAGATACAACAGCACTATTATGTTGAAAATTGCCTTTGTTTCTAAGCTTTTCCAGCATTATTTTGCATTGTTTTGAACCCTTGGGGAGGGAAAGAACTTTAGCAGTTTCTGCCTCTTCGCGTTCATGTACCTTGAAATGCTGGGCAAGTTTGGATTGAGGCTCTTTGCAGATAAAACAATAATTTTTGTTGTTTGCATGATCTAGTGTTGCTGGTAAATCTGCACATGCTGCCTTCCAATGTACCTTTTTGGAAATTTTGTTTAAGGAGCGATTATATATTTCACCCAAGTCCACAGAGTTCTCTTTCCTTGTATCCTCTATGGTTTTGTCTGGTGCAGTCTTCTCAATAATAACCATTTGATGCTCCACATCTGATGCTGCTGCATTGCTTTCATGCTCCAACTCAGAACAATCAGTATCATCCTCTGAGTTTGGCACAAATTCATCTCCAGAAGAAACATCATTGTCCTCACTTGATTCTGGGACATCCTGGCAAATCAGAGAACCAAGAAGGATTTTATTAGTAGAAACAATGAAGTGTGTATTTAGTAGGCTGTTTTTACATTTCAACATTTAACATATTTATTTTCTAAGCAACCATGTTAGGCCATAACATTAGTATCATCATATCACATCTGTGAAGCTAAATTATTGTGATATTGTACAAAGAATAAAATGTCTACAGGTGGAATATAACTTGCATAATAATCACACAACTGGCTAGGTTTGTGAATTTAGAGTTTAGATTTCTGTCTTTAAACTGTGAATACGGTACTTAAAATGAAATTGAACCTACCCATGCTTTTGGTCTCTGCTCATCAGAAGTGGTCTTGGACAAACACGCTTTATGCCAGACACCAGAACATAATAAAGAAGAATAGACTGGGAAATCTGGATTCACTACTGGATTAAATGGGGTACATATATACAGATCAAGGCAGTGAATGGCTTTCTAGGCATATCTAAATTGGTTAAAGAAGTACACAGTATAACTTACGTTTTCATTTAAGTCCAGTCCATCTAATTGGTGCAAATGGCCCACGGCAAACTGAACATTTGTCAAGGCCAGACAAAACTTCAACAGCCATATGATGCCTCTGACACTGCTGGAAAAAGCAGAACATGTATATCAGAACTGATCATATAAATAAGTGAGAAAATGGAAAAAGTATACATAAATTAAGAATTGTAGTGGCACCCTAAATATTAATTTTATTTCCAGCCCTTATTATTATGGTTTGCAACAAGTCCTCAGAAAACAAAAACTAATCCGTTTAAACCACCCATAAGTCAGGTACACAAAAACCCGTCCCTCACAACAGCCTTAGTCAAGTATAGAACAGGACACAACACACACTACTGTGCATTATCCAATTACAGACTGCAAAGCATCTAAGAGGTCATTTACCGGGATGTCGGACCCTGGATGCTCCTGAAGTGTTACAAATCTTGAAGTAAGTGTCTGGTCTTCGTTTGTCTAGAGAGAAAATGGACATAACACAATTGTTATAGAGTTAATCAGCAATCATGTGTGAATAAATGTCAGTTAGAAGTAATACTACATGAAGTGTAAGGTTAAGTAATGATCACTATCTACAAACACACTCTAGACAATGTCACATTGCGTCCTTACAAACCCAATCATGTTCTCACAAACCAGCCACAGGTCTTGTCTACTCATACATAAACTACTTAACAGATTCAGACAAACACAGAACACAATTTTAGCATTATGGATAATGACAGCTTCTTAGTTGTATTGCTAGTTGACTATATTGTGCTTATAGTTACCTGTGATTGTGGGTCAGACATCTTATCGCGGGATGTTGTCGCCATGCTCTTGTGAACTGGCATCTTCAGAGAAGAAAAATATTTCTGGCTAATACCTTAGGAGTTAAAGTAGCATTAACTTTACTGTGCAAGTATTTACTGAAACAACGGAGAATATAATTCAGTGTTTGCTCTTTATGAGTGGAATACAAGATCAAATTCTGCAAATTCTTGTACTGGGAATGTGTAGAAAGCCCAGAATTGATTTAGACACAAGTCTTAAATTCTGATACACACGACCTTATAACTTTACATTTCTACCATTAAGACCTCACAAATTACACAATGCTTTTATAAACCAGTGCTGGGTCACGTCTTCAGAAATAGAATGTAATTCACACGTTAGATATTTTTCCCTCATAAAAACCCAAAAAAGAAGGTGTACCTCCTGCTGAGATGTTTGTGTGCATCCTTACAAACCCAAACATGTTCTCACAAACCAGCCACAGGTCTTGTCTACTCATACATAAACTACTTAACAGATTCAGACAAACACAGAACACAATTTTAGCATTATGGATAATGACAGCTTCTTAGTTGTATTGCTAGTTGACTATATTGTGCTTATAGTTACCTGTGATTGTGGGTCAGACAACTTATTGCGGGATGTTGTCACCGGGCTCTTGTGAACTGGCATCTACAGAGAAGAAAAAAATCAAATCTGACAAATAGTTTTAGGTGTTAAAATAACATTGATTTCCATATGCAGGATTATGATTGTTGGTTTGTTAGGGATAGGATACGATATTATAAAATTTTTAAACAATACTAGATAGTTAAATTTTTAAGGTTAGAAAAATGGGATAAAACAAATAATAATAACAACAAGGGATTACAGTGAGGAATCTGACTGATATAAGTTTATAAAATCCGCCAGGTTATTCCCTTGCAAAGAGTAGTGCGCCATGTGAGGTTATCTCCATAATCATATGTTATCTCATCATCTCTCCTAATGTCTTTTATAGCAAATAAACATAGGTGCGGGGTACCATTTACTACAATTTTTGTCATTTTTGAGTTAGGATCAGCGTCCAAAAGGCGTCCAAAGGATCCATCATCATTTGTGGTATCAATACTGTTAAGAATAAAAAGTATGTAAGTTGCAAAGATATAAAACCATGCATAAAGACATACTAAGATTCACACTTACACTGAAAGTAAAAAAAACAAAACAATCTTTGTAAATCTGAGTGCTCACCAAACAGTTTCTCCATTGTGTTTGAAGTAGTATACATATGTTATATTTCTTTTCCAGTGATTCGCTGTCCTCTGTACTCCAGAATAAAACTTCCTTTTTCAATATTCACTTTTGCAAATACACCACGACCTGAAACAGGTAATTTAGCAAAAATAAGATGACATTTCTGCAAATAGATGTATTCTGCTAGCACAATCATTCTTTTTCATTCCACTGTCTATTGACTGTAACATAAAAAGCTAAACTTTTTTTAATCATACTTATTCATTTTAAATCCTTTTACAAACAACTGGCCAAATACTGTACTAAGCAAACAATGCCGTATTGTTATTAAACTCTTTACGTGTATAATATGTAATTAGATGTAGAGTTATACAGTATATTTAGAAAAAAATAATACAACTATATTCTCACCCTTATACTTATTTATGTATCTTTCTTTGATTATGTCGTGCTGATCAATTCCCAATGAAATAACAATACACGCATGTTTCTTTGGGTTAAGCCACCTCCGTCTTTCGGTCATGCTGCTATAACAGGAAAAAAGTGGCAGAAGGAATGGAACAAATCCAGCATGCTAATCTATTTTATTCATGCATAGTAACTATGAATAAAATAACGATATAACAAGGATAAAAAGTACTAAGAATTTCACATGAAAAGTTCTTTCTGACGTACATATTCACTGTGTTAAGGTACTACACCGAAATAGTGTTTATACACCCAGACCAATGCCGGTATTCAGGTTAAAAGAACCGTAAAACATGATTTTTACGTGAACAAACACTTACCGGACCCGAATAATTCTTCTTATCGTTATGCAAAGATTGTTGTATTCGCCAAAAAAGTAATTTATTAAAACGACAGCATAGACCTCTCACGTACATCAGATTACATATATCGTCATTGCCAGGCAGTCCATCTAAACTTGTGTTTTAAATGAGCAGCGGGCTGCGCACTCATCAGCTGTTCGGCCATTAATTTAGTGCTTAGCTTTGTTTAGTCGTCGAATGATGAATCTAGGCATGGTTCCGATGACTGTATAAATACCACACCTGTGTTTCTGCTAAAATACCTTTATGGTTTGGTGACGGCATGCACAAACATAAAATTACACACGAAGAAACGAAATGTGACGGTAGAGAATAAAAGTAAAACTCACCGCAAACCCCATGTTTGAACATCAGCTATATATGCATCCAAATATGTGAGTTTACGATAGAGAATTATGATATAATCGTGCCGTTTTAGACTTTAATATCCGGATTATTTGTCCAGCCGAGAAAGGACCGATGTGGCTAAAGTGCACAGAGCACCGCCTCACAGACAGTGTCTACGATTATTGTAATTTTCTGTTATAAATTAATGTTATATTTGTATGTATGCATACATATGTACATCACTCCATTTCAACCTTATTTGTGTGTATTATTTTTTAAATTGATGCTTGTACATGATATTAAAAGAAAGAAATACATACCTTGCAGAAAAATCACCCCGGAGGGACATTTTCCGGGGTTGGCGGGAATGTGTACAATTTCGCACGAAATTGTATGGCACTACCTCTCCAAATCATGGCTCTATGGATACACAATCCGATACACAAAACTGGCATGTCGTTTAAAAGGACACTTTTTAAATATCAAAGTAACCTCCAGCTCTTTTATAATTTATCATATCTAGCAACTGTAGCAGTTGGGTCTCGGATGTACCTTAACATTCATTCTACTTTTATTAAGTGAAAATCATTATACGCTTAAAAACAGCCCTTTAAACATGTCGGATTTACGGGGACACCAAAAATACTCTTGTAAACCAAATGACCTTATAGTGAAGGTATGTATTCAGGGATTTTGTCCTTATAAGACATAAATACCAGAACACACACACATACGTGTAGCAGCTTGAAAAGGCAGGAAACAGCATGGCTGAACGTGCAGCTGCCCACAATTTCACACAAGTATGAGCAAAATAGCTTTAAACTATCTTGTACCAGTGCGATTTTGAAAATTTATGGGTGCTGGGCGATACAACGCACAAATCTAGGAAAAGTCATGAAAGTAGAGTCCCGGAGTTTATTATAGATAGATTAAATATAGATTATATTTATTTATTAAGCATTATAGAAGTACTTAGTAAGCAATGATGGCAGTTTGTTTTGATCCCAGATATCTGATCACCAAAGTCTTGGCTACATGAAGATGACTAAATGGTGTAGTTGCAACATTCAGTTGGATAAATAAATAAGAAAATGCTAACTCATGTCACTATTTCTGGTCTCCTTCCATTGAATATATAGGAGCTGTTATGTGTATGTGTATACATGAGCCATTCATACCTGGCCACATACCCCCCCCCCCTTTTATGGCGCTGATGGGGATTTACCTGGATCGTGTTTCACCGCTGCGTTGTTCATTAAATTACCATGCGAATGCGATTTCAATACGCGGAAGTGTGGCTATTTAGAATGCGAATAGCAATCTTCACGTGAGGCCGGTACTACAGACCCCCGATGCAGGCAAAACAAAGAAAGGTTACTGTTGTGTATTCCTAACAAAGAATCTCTGTACTTGGGTAGAAGTTTTGCAACGGTCTCACTTTCTTTTTATTAATCACCTCTCTTTCGCATACCTCTCCCTCTCGTCCTCTACATTATCTTGTAACAGCGACACCTGCTGATATGTATGTATTTCAAAACACCATATATTCCCTTTTTGTGAAAGAAAGGAAACTTGCCTTACAAGCAAAATTAAACAAAGCACAGAACACCAGAAAACAAC
>JAODKC010000393.1:0-12722 GCA_026777985.1 Mormyrops attenuatus
CTCAAGTTCATTTTAAAATGTTCTCCCACTAATTTCCACTTATGGCCACGAGTTCTAGTATTTAAACTAATATTGAATGATATTAGATGCAAGATTAAAGATTAGTAAACCTCTAAGGCCACCATTTTAAATTGCCCTATTGGCACTGCCAACAATCCCAAAATATATTTAAATACACACACTGCAGGACTTTACAGTGTGCCCATGTCACTTGCATATACAAGTAAAAATGCCGGTGTGCCAACGCGGAAAAAGATTTATGCGCGTGACTTCTAACATCGCCTAAGAAAATAAACCTCACATGGCGCTCTCAGTGAGTGAGCCACACTTCACACACACCGCCATATTTACATATATTTACATGCTAGTTGCGTTTCACACTACAATTTGCTGCTCCAGAACCTGCTAATCTCCATACTCCCAGCACGCACTTCTGCAGTATAACACAGATAAATTTTTTTCGCAGATTTAAAAGCGTGATATACTCATGGGTGATATGAACTACAATTATTATCACGGTATTTTTCACTTTTTGGATAGTGACCGTATGTATTATATTGTATATGACTTTTTCCCCAGTTTTAGGAGAAGTAGCATGTCCCATCCATTTACATAAATAAATATATATATATATATATATATTAAGTATACACTTGAATCGCTATTATAGATGAGTATGGGCGGTCTTATTTCAAAAAGATATAAAAAGTGACACATAATGCTTTGTCATATTCATATAATTGTCCGAATAAGAACGCAAACAGAGTAACAAGCTGCTTCAACCGAAAACTGTGCATTTTGCAGTTGATTTCAAATAAAACGTAGACTTGCCAACTTTCGTCAGCTGGCTGGAGTGAGATTTTCAATTCCAGACAAATCCGCATACACATGCACACGCTTAATTCTAACAGTTTTATTACCTTGTAAATAGTCTGTAGGGTTTGCAAACATTACCAACGCTTTTGATGTCACTAATTTTAAGATCATAATGGAATTATATAAATATGCCGTAAGATTTCTTAGATCCGAAAGCGTGAATGTCAAGCCAGATGTGTGAGGCATACGGGTGTTTTTTGTTTCATCTGAATTGATTTGTATAAAAACATTACTTTATAGTTGTTCAAAAATGTAAACTTTGACTAACATGAAATCATCAGTATACCACGTCTACTTATCCAACATTTTATTAAAAAAAAAAAAAACCTACTGCATTTGAAAACTTTCCAACTTTACCAATTCAGGACAGAGCAGCCACTCTGACAGGAACATTATGGCTTTTTGGTTGAGGGTTTTTGATTCGCTGATGTTAACACTAATGGCGTATTACAGAAAACAAAAGGGCTGTTAGCGAATATATTTAACTTTTTAATTTGCTACTATATATGTATGTAACTAAGTTATTTTTGTTTGCTGTGGACAGTTACACAAATTCCGTTTATTTTGAATTTGTTAATTTTCTGGCATAGAAAAGTCAAACGTGCAGATACCTTACGTACAAAGCTTGGCCAAGCCGCTTGGACTTAATTACAGTATGAATTATAATGTGAGATATGATAAAACATCAAAAGAAATCCAAAATACGGAATTAAAAAGCTAGTTTCTTGTCGGTTTTGTCTGTCATTCTTAACCTTTCCATTCCACTATGTTGTATGTGAAATTGTATTATAATGGTGCATTATTTTTGAGTGCTTGAAAACAGAACTGACTGTGCTCCCAAATTTTTGTCTGTGCACCTACATTTTTTAACTTAGGGGCACAAGTGCTCCTTGAAAAAAGTTAGCATAGAGCCCTGCACACACACACACACACACACACATACACACACACGCTCGTGCACACACACACTCACTAATATATAGCAGTAGATTTTGTGAAAATTAACAGTTGTGTGGACTGATGTACATTGAATAATATTGAAATACAAAAAAGATATGCGTACATTAAATGTATAATGATTCAATTAAGCTCCTTTCTATAAAATTTATGAAAATTCATATATCTTTCCGAATACTTTAGAAGCAAAAACATATTGTCAGAACCAGCCAATACAATTGGTGGAGACTTCAACCTCCGCAATGCTCAACCCAGAGTTATGCCCTTGCCTGTGGTGGTTGAAGGGGGTGGAGCTGTGCAGAGGGCAGTGAAGATGGCATACACCCTGGGTCTGTTTGCATGGCAGGCATATTGGTGCCAATCCGGACTGGCTGGAATGATGCCTTTGGGGTGTATCTACACTTTAGGTTATGGACCATCCAAACTAAATATATTATTCATGTTTTTAAAAATAAAGTTTTAAAATATTAAACTGTGAATTCCTTATGGAGCCATGTGACCTCTTCAGGTCAATAGCTGTATAGCAAAAATAGATCTTAATATTTCTGTTTGGGTCATATAGGTGTCCTCCTGCAGCCGAACAACATGCAGGTACACTAACTGCTGTCACTGCCCATAGTGTACTGGTGTAGTGGACTGGCATATTGTCCAGGACATGGATAGGCAGCCCAGATCCTGGAGTGCTGGTATCCAGCAAGTTTTTCATCCTACCTGATGAGTTACTATATTCCTGAGATCCAGGGGGTATTCCATAAAATGGGGGTATTCCACAAAACAGTGTGGGAATTTCACCAAGCAGAGTTTCTTTTAGCCAGATAACTTGAGCCAAATGTAAGAATTGTCTAATAAGGATGTCACTACCTCTCCTCCTATTCGACAGTTTCCTCATTTGGCTTCAGTTACCCATCTAACTGGGAAACCCTGCATTGTGTCAATGCAGTCAATGCTACCTGAGGTAATGAGAACCTTACAACAAACCTTCTAGGTTTAAATTATATGCAGTAAATTGGGCTGTACTAGTAAAAGATAAACCAGTAGATTTCACAGCAGAATCTTATACACTAAACTTAAAATCATAATAGTGTGAGTTATATAAAAAGTATGGTTTTACTATGAGCAGGTTTGTTATACTAGACATATGTACTGAACACTGAGAAGGTCTTCTTGCCCTGGAAAAAATTGTATTTGGTCACATCCTTTGAGTACATTAGCCTACACATCCAAATAAAGAGCTTCTCCTTAATCTCTACTTATCATTTCTCTTTTCTATCAGAGAAGACCTATCAGTGGACGTACCTCCAAATCTCATCAGTATTATCGTGTATCAGCCAGTGGTCGGGGGTGGTGACTACTGTAACTCCAGTCTTGAATGTTTTCAAAAGCTCTGAATCTTCAGTTTCCAGAATAATTTTTCTGGACAGCTATCATGTTTTTCCTAAATGATGTACAGATTTTTAGGCATTTTATTATTTCCAATGGCTTGAATAATAAGTGCATATATCTGCTATAAATGTAGAGAAAAACCTCCTGTAGCAGGTGGGGGGTGGAGGGGGGGCGGGGCATGCCCTCTGACCCCTAAGGTTTGAGCTAAGCCCCAAATGTTGACACGGTCTGGCTCCACCCCTGCTATTAGTTATGATAATGGAGTTCCTATCAGGTGCATGATTTTTAGAAAAAGTAATGTGTTTGAGTTACGCCTATTCTCTCCTCATCAGTGCGGACATGCCCACTGCACTTAAAAGATAAGTGAGAAGTATAATTAACTTTTCAAGCAATTAATGGGGGTCATGCCATCAATGATTCTGGCAACAAGCAAAATGTGGAACATAGGCTCTATAATATATATTGGGGTTGATTCTCCTGTTGCTGCGCACTCTTTGCTCAGCCAGCTGCCCCTGCAACCTGGACCAGATAAGTGTCATGACCCCTGGTCAAGTGTATATAGCACATAGTGATGTATATTTACTAGACTTGGTATCACATGACTGCAAGTGTAGCGATTTGACCACTATATTTCAGAATTCGAATCAATGCTTCACACTGTGCAGATTTTGGTTGCAGAAACAGGCATGGATTCTGCTCCAGTGATATAACCATCTACCAGATGATGTGTTTACTGATCATTGTATATTTTTGTATTGACAGTTGTGTGATGTTCCCTTGCAAACATATGTTTTGCAGTCTTCAGAATACCGCTGGGCAGTACACCCGGTCATCCTGTATACCGGTTATAATTTCTCATGCGGTATGAATTTTTAATATACCACCATACTGAAGCATAGCTGAAAGGACACCTGTGGTTTTTTGTATAATGTAATAAAATATTTTTCTTCTTTCATTCATTATTCCTTTTCGTGGCCAAACATTTGATAGGAAATTATGTAACTTATGAAATAAGACTGATTCTTACTTTTATGAAACTTCCCAAATAGGTAATAAAATGCCTAAAAAGACCATCAAACCCATTTTCATACATTAGCACTCGCATTTTATTCCAAAATATTTTTTGCAAAATGAAATTCTGTTAAACTTAACTCTTCTGGCAAGGTTTTCCACATTATGGAGTGTGTCTATGGGAATTTTTGCCGATTCATACAGAAGAGTATTTGGGAGGTCAGGCACTGATGTTGGACATGAAGGCCTGGCTCGCAACCTCTGTTCTAGTTCATCCCAAAGATGTCCAATGGGGTTGAGGTCAGGGCTCTGTGCAGGTCAGTCAAGCTCTTCCACACCAGACTCACCCAACCATGTCATTATGAACCTTGCTTTGTGCTCTAGGGCAGTCATGCTGGAGCAGAAAAGGGCCTTCACCAAACCGTTCCCACAGAGTTGGAAGGATAGAATTGTCTTGCTATGCAGAAGCATTAAGAGTTCCCGTCAATGGGACTAAGGGACCTAGCCCAACCCCTGAACAAAACCCATACCATAATCCCTCCCCCATAAAACTTTATCGTTGGCACAATGCAGTCAGACAGGTAACATTTTCTTGATATCTGCCAAACCCATACTCATCCATTAATCTGCCAGAGAAACAAGATTCTTCACTGCACACAACACGTTTCCACTGCTCCAGAGTCCAGTGGCAGCGAGTTCACACTACTTCATCTGACACTTGGCATTGCATTTGGTGATGTGAGGCTTGTATGCAGCTGCTCAGCCATAGAAGCCCATTCCATGAAATTGCTGGGGCTCAGTCGTTGTGCTGGGATTAACACCAGGGGAAGCTTGAAATTCTGCAGTTGAGTCAACAGAACAGTGGCAACTTTTATGCACTTACAATTGACCATGGAATATATAGCAAGAAAGAAGTTTCAAAACGTTTCACCCTTCTATCCAGAGGGTTTTCTCAATTCTGACTGACTGGTTGGAGTAGCAGGTTTATAAACCCTGTGGAGTCCTCAGGCAATTAATACTTGGTCACCTGTGGGTTGTTTTTTCCCCTGGCTTTCATGTCTGTCACTGTGACTACCTGGGCCAGGGTGCGAACGACTGTGAAACCGCCTGGGTAGAGTTGAAAGAACTACATAATAAGTGGGTGATAGATTATGTCTAAGGCCACCTCCTCTGTTTTGATTATGTCTGCCTTAGGACTCCACAGGGTTTATAAACCTGCTACTCCAACCAGTCAGTCAGAATTGAGAAAGGCCTCTGGATAGAAGGGTGACACATCTCCAAGGAACTAAACAAGTCCAGCTGCCACTGAATAACTTTTTTTGGGATGACCTGGATGACTGAGAATCTTCACAGACAAGTTTCACAAACTTTTTGCAAAGGTGGCATCCTATGACCATACCACACTTGAATTCATTAAGCTCTTCAGAATGACCCATTCTTTCAGAAATGTTTGCAAACCTGACTGCATGGCTAGGTGCTTCATTTTATACACTTGGCAATGGGTCTGAATGAAACACTTGAATTTAATGACTGAGAGGTGTGTCCCAATACTTTTGTCCATATAGTGTAAATTGCAGTCCCAACATAATCAATCCCTTCCTCACGATGTAGTTGCAGTGAAAAGATACAGACAAAACAGTTGCATGTTTATGTGAAAAAGGCATGTTAAAAGTCCCTTGCCTTAAGTGTACTTTATGTAATAAATGGACGCAACTTTTTTGCTGATCCAAAAACAAGACAATCCGTGACTCAAAATCTGAAACATAAGCTTTGTGATCCATTGCACGCTTAATATACATACACACAATTTTCTACCAGTTCTATTTTAAGGAGACCTTCCCAACTGGACATGCAGAGCATAAATAAGAGTTTATTATAACAATAACATTTAAAGAAATGAATCTGAGGAAGGAAGAAGCAAAACAGCACATATTCCAGACCAAGGAGTACAGTAGTTTGCAAGAATACTGAAGACTGGCTTTGAATCATGGTACAACATAGCACAGTATATTAGGTATGCTGCGCTGAAGCTTAAGCTGAAGATTAAGTAAAGATACAATCTGGCTGTTATATGTCCTGCAGCAGAGCTTCGGCATCCTCCAGGGCCCTCTCCATCGCCTCCACTTCCAGAGAAAAGCCCTTCCTCTCCTCACACTGCTGCTCTTGGCTGCTCTTAAGCACCCTCATTGACTCCTGCACCTGCTGCAATACTTACATTGTCAAAACTGCCTCCCACAAATCATTGCCGTTGCAACACCAGGATAGACCACAGTGTTCACCAACCTGCAGCTGCTGTCTGTGTACTGAAGCCATTTCCCCAAAAGTCTTCAGCTCACCAAGCAGATCCGCTGCAGCATTCTTTAAGGGGGGGTTGAGATAGTCGATCATAATCAGTCACAAACACATTCCAGCAGGCCAAAATTAAGCTATACATTTTCATATATATTTTTACAGTCCCTCACATTTGCACGTACCATTTAAATCCGGGGAAAAAAAAATCCGCCAATGGATACGCTTATTCCCCCCCTCCAGAAGTGACACATGGAGAGATTGCAACCCTACAATACAGTATTTGTATAAACTAATGTGAGCTTCAAAGTTTACAAGCAGTTCCCAGGTTGAGGGAGATCTGCTCTCAAAGTTAAATTTGTAGGTACACTACCAGTCAAAAGTTTCACACAGTGAGATTTTCTACATTTGAATGTTACTCACTTAACATTTACTAAAATACACTCTATATTCTTTGCCAACAAATAAATTTACAGTATGTTCACCATTTGAGCACCTTTATTAGCAAGACAATGTCATATCTTTGATTAGCAGTTATAACAGGCAGAGAAAATTTGAGGTATTCTTTCTACAAGGGACATTAAATACTGCTCATAGGATGAAACAGTTAACTAACGCATGTAAATGGTAAAGGACAGTGTAGAATTTGACTCTGCCAGCACCACACAACCCGTTGATTGGATGTCAGATATACAGGGTGTCCCTAAAGTCTCTTTACAATTTCAAAAAATTATTACAAAGGCAAATGAAGAGACAGATGTGGAAATTATTACAAAATGAGACGTATATGTTTAAGTTTTTTTTGCCTCATTTAATACATCTCTATATGGGCACCATTAGTTGCACGAAGCACATCAAGATGGTATTCGATTTCTTGCCATGTTCGCTGTAGCATACCCTCATCAATGGTGGCAGTGGAATCAGTGATCCTCTGCTTTAGATTAGTAATGTCCCATACAAATGCAATGTGATTAAAAACTTTGATAACCACTGAGTACCTAGAACAAATCTGATGAAGATATCTCATCAATTGCCTTTGTAATACATTTTTGAAGTTGTAAAGAGACTTCATAGACACCCCGTACATTCTTAAATATTCTTTCCATATTATAAAGGAAACTTGTTTTGACATTTTCATTTAACTCTTCACTCAACTTTCCAGTGGTTAACAAGAATAAAAAAAAAAATCTGCAGTTCATGAAATAAATGGAACAGTGGGAAAAGCCTGTTGCATGCAAAAACTCTTGACTGGTAGTGCAAATTGGAAAAATAATAATACAGTACAGAATAATACAGTCATAAAAGTAACTACATACCAAACCGTGCCGTACTTCAAGCCAACAAACTGCTTAAGATGCACAATATTTTCACGAGCGTCAAAAAGAAGTGCGTGCATTCATTTTTATGAATCACTGTATTTAACCCGAATTTTTTATACAACAGGCTTTATGGCAGTCCCTTCATAAGTATGAGTTCTTACCCCAGGGACTGCCTGTATTTGTGTAGAAAAACAGATTCAAGCCATGCATGGGTCACAAACAAATGCATGGATTTAGAAATCCACCAGTCATTGCTAATTACTTTATGAAGGGCTCACCATGACATCCTTCTGCTGTTCTTCATTCTGTTTTGTCATTTCTGCAACTCTCTGACCCAAAACTGAAAGAAAATATCACAGCTGTGACAATACTGTGAGAAAGCCAACTGATATTTAACTTTTATAACTCCTTATCCTACAGGGACAGCAGGATTCATTCATGAAATTTCCTTTGAGAAAACCCCCAGCTCAAACAGAATATTTCAAGGTAAAGCTGATCTATGTCAATAATGCTCTATGCTATACACAGTAATTTACCATTCATTTAAATACACTAGAAACATTAAAGTGCAAGTCCAAAGTTAAAGTGAATCACCTGGATCAACATTCCCAGCAAGCAGCAGCAGACAGCAGCTGTCGAGCTGCTTCCGGATCTCCCTGTTCTCCTGCTGAAGGTCTGTGCACTGCTGTTCTAATTGGATCACCTGCTCCTGCATTTAAAATACACACAATTACAGACAACGTATTCCAGACAAAATGCATACAATATCGGTAGCTTAACCATTTACCAAAAATAGGGAGAAACAACAAAACATAACTGCCAGAATACATACAATGCAGTGACACATTTTATCGATCGATTAAAGGATTGCTAACCTTCGACTGCGAGAAGTTTCTTGTAAGCTCTTCATTACCTGCTTGCAAAGCAAGATTCTGTTCATGCAGCTCTGCATCACAGCTATGCAAAGAAAGAGGGGTTTACTCGAAGAACATTCAATGTACCCCCCAAAGTCTACAAAAATTTTCACTGGAATGAAGGCCTACCCTCTGGGGACCCTCATGGCAGGCTTTTTCCTGTAAATACAAGAACTTCAGGTGTTATGAACTTCACTTTATAACAACAGACCACTGGACACACAACACCCACCTTGAAAGAACGTTTTGAATTTTCCTTTGTTTTGAGGCTTGAACGGCAGCTTCTGCTTCAGAGAAGAAAAAAAGTCAGCTGGTGCAACAGTTGCTTTAATTCAGTCAATCCCACTGCTCAAAACATCCACACGTCCAAACGGGTATTATATAAATAGATCAATATCGCATAGTCCTTTTGATAGTGGAACTGAAAACCTACGGTTTGAAACGAATATATTATATAAGCTAAAACATGAAAAAAAAATCTTTCTGCTAGTCTTAGCTGAACAAAATATTCACGCTGGTTATACCGACAGGCCATATGTACAAATGAAAACGTTCTAACATGTGAACATAACAGGGTCTAATAGCACATCGGTAGTAGTTCCCAACTCATACATGAACTGGGTAAACCGCGTTATACTCTACCGCAGTATCTTTGATGAGACACTAACAAATTAATGGACACATCTACAAATTTAAAAGCAGAAGTATCGGCTCCTGAAAACCAATTCAAGAGAGTACGCTCCCCAAACATCTGCAACAGCGGTCAATTCGGTGTGGGGGGTGATTGTTTGCAGATTACCGAAAACAGCTGCCCTTCCATAACATTCTTTAGACATGGACAGTTTATTTTTGTCAACTCAGATCAGGTTATTTTGGCATCGTAACTGTGTAAATAATACAGCCCACCAGCAATCGCAAAGGCGCACATTTACTTACGATTTGCAGCGTTTGCACTACGGTTGTCCACGTGCACCGGGATTTTTGAAGCCATTTGCGCTGCACTGCCCGCTATTAGTCAAAAGACATGAGTTACTAATCAATCAGTAAATAAGGAATTAGCTGAATAACTTCTTGTGAATAATAAAACGACACTTACTGCTCAAAACACACGCACGATCTTTGTATCAGCAAAGCCCCAGAAAAACTATCTGTATCATTTAAAAATAATAATAATAATAATAATATTAACATGCGAAATTCAATTTCGTTAATGACTAACCTTAACTGTCACAACAACAATGCCCGCTCTTGAAAATTGAAACTCTTATTCTCTTACCCTGCGCCCGCATTGGAACACTGATATGTATGTCGCCCTCTATTGGATAGGAGGCTATGGCGTAAAACATCGTTGCAGTGAATCTCCCCCAGGATCAGGCAGAGCATGTTGATCTCATAGGGAATTGCGGAGTCATGGCTACAAAGTAACAGCAACAGAAGCAGACAAGGATGAGCAAAAGCAAGTCTTAAAATGTAACGATATAATTCTACGCAAAGAGCAAACCGCAGCATTCTCAATGATGTGCCATTTGTTTCTGAAACACAGTAATAAATAGCAACAAAAAAAAAGCTACAAAAAAGTCCGGTGCTGTTTGCGCGTGCAATTGCACATATATTTTCCACTGACTAAATTTAAATTTATATTTATTTATTTCCTTCATTTTTATGAGGCTCTCTTCGTGTATTGTGTACTTTTAAAAATTTGTTTACTGTTTTATATCACTAAATCTGTAGCAAAGAGAGAGTGACATATGTTTACAGGAAGATTTTAGCATTTATATGTCAATTGCTCTCATTCTGTTCAAGGTGTCACATATCATCATGACCATAATCACAAAACACTCACCCAATAAGCCATCATTAAAATGAATGGAAACAAACATTAGGGGTTCAGCTCTTGTCAAAGTCAAAGAATCCTTATTGTTGTATCAGCTTTGTCATAGATGTGATAAATGCCAAACTTAATCTAGGAAACTGCAACCAGGGTGGTTTGCTAAGGAAATTAAGAATTAAGTCAGGAGGAAAAGGGCTTTGTTCCACAAATGGAAAATAAGTAATGATTTCAAAATGAAACAGGAGTATCCAAGTCTACAGGTTGAGTTAAAAAATATCATTAGACTCTCCAAGAAGAATGTAGAAAGAAAGATTGCATTGGAGGCTAAGGATGACAATAAAAGTTTCTTCCAATATTTTAACTCCAAAAGAGCTCTAAAAGCTGAAATCACTAATTTGCAGGATAGTAAAGGCCTTATAATTGAAAGTGAAATTGATATAGTAAATGAGTTTAATGATTATTTTACACAGGTGTTCACAGTAGAGAACTAACTTACCACCATTTAGTACGAATACAGCGTCGTCTTTGACCAATATATGTATAACTGAGGCTGATGTGGTACTAAGCCTAGCTAAGCTCAAAATAAATAAATCGCAGGGCCATGATGGCATCTTACCTGTAGTTTTAAATGAGATGAGGGATATTATTAGCCAACCTTTAACTTTACTATTTCAGAAATCTGCTGGTGTGGTACCTTCTGATTGGAGGCATGCTAATATAACGCCCATATTCAAAAAAGGGGATAGAAGTAATCCAACAAACTATAGGCCAATCAGTTTAACTAGCAGTACTGGAAAAATAATGGAAGCTATAATCCAAGTGAAAATGGTAGATTACCTGGATTAAAATAACATTCTGAGGGATTGTCAACATGGACTTAGGAGAGGTAGATCCTGTTTAACTAATTTACTTGAGTTCTTTGAGGGACTCTAGAGCAAACCCCATTCCTATTCATCACGCCTCATTTCTTGTTCCATCGCCTGGTCCCATCTTTAGTTTACCCTGACCTGTGTCCCCTGTGGCCCTCTCCTGTGTGTCTGTCCCTGTCTTTGCAGTTCCTCCATCTGTCTGACTGGTCCTGTTGTGTGTCGTGCCTGTTATCCTCCTTGCTTTTGCCCGTATTGCTCTGGTTTGCTCTGAGCCCCTAGTAGTGTCCTGTATCTGATCTCATGTCCTGCGTTAGTATTCATCTGGTATTCTGTGCTGTTCTGTCCTATCCTGTCTGGGGGCTCTGTCCCTCAGGTCACTTCTGTGTGTCCTGTCAGTCCCGTCGTACCTTATCTTGTCCGGTGTCCCAGGCACCTGTGTCTTCTCTGTTGTTCAGTCCCCTCGGTCCCCTCCACTGCTCATCCTCTGTTTTTTATTTTGAATTGCTGGTATTAAGGTTGGGGTAAGATAAATCATGTTGTGATCAGAGCTGTCCAGGGGTGACACAGTGCCAGACTTGTATGCCTCCTTAAGGCTGGCTCATATTTCATGCAAGGGCGCACACCACGTGAAAACCGAAACAATGCAGACAGTCTGTTAAGTGATGTAAATATGCCTCAATCATTCATTGGCCAGGGGAAGAGTAGCAGAAATTCAGAAAGGAGATTGGACCAAGACTTGCAGATAAACTCTTTTATCCACCCTCTCTGGTCAGACTGAAAACAAATATAGGTGGAAGACTGAAAACACTGGCCTGTACGATTCCTAGCTACAGGATTATAAAGACTGCCAGGTGGCTGCAAACTACAATAAATTAGTGCTGTCAAACGATTAAAAATTTTAATCAGATTAATCACAGGGTTGCTGTGGATTAATTTAGATTAATCATGATTAAAAATCATTCATTTTTAATCTATATTAATCGCATTTCATTTTGCATGAGCAAACAGACTCAAGAAAAAAGGAAATATATATAGTTTCGGAATTCGAGATTACGTCACATCCGCTAAAAACTCAAAGAAACCGAGTCAGACGCATTCCATCTGCCACAGAAATGCAATACCATGGAGCCATATCAAAAAGTAAGATTTTTTGCTTAGCCGGACAGGTACCTCAGTTTAAATGGTCTTTATGTTTGTTCGCTTACAATTAGCCCGAACTACCGTAAATCCGACAAATAATCCGACTAATCATGAAATCCAATTCTAGCCCGGT
>JAODKC010000394.1:0-12722 GCA_026777985.1 Mormyrops attenuatus
GTGCCCTGCTACAGTGCATCACACTGAAGTATACCGAACCACAGAATACCAAATAGTAATATGTCGCGTGCCCTGCTACAGTGCATTGCACTGAAAGATACCGAACCACAGAATACCAAACAGTAATATGTCGCGTGCCCTGCTACAGTGCACATCGCACTGAAGTATACTGAACCACAGAATACCAAACAATAATATGTCGCGTGCCTTGCTACAGTGCATCACACTGAAGTATACCGAACCACAGAATACCAAACAATAATATGTCGCGTGCCTTGCAACAGTGCATCACACTGAAGTATACCGAACCACAGAATACCAAACAGTAATATGTCGCGTGCCCTGCTACAGTGTATTGTACTGAAATATACCGAACCACAGAATACCAAACAGTAATATGTCGCGTGCCCTGCTACAGTGCATCGCACTGAAGTATACCAAACCACAGGATACCAAACAGTAATATATTGCGTGCCCTGCTACAGTGCATTGCACTGAAATATACCGAACCACAGAATACCAAACAGTAATATGTCGGGTGCCTTGCAACAGTGCATCACACTGAAGTATACCGAACCACAGAATACCAAATAGTAATATGTCGTGTGCCCTGTTACAGTGCATCACACTGAAGTATACCGAACCACAGAATACCAAACTACAGAATACCAAACAGTAATATGTCGCGTGCCCTGCTACAGTGTATTGTACTGAAATATACCGAACCAACAGAATACCAAACAATAATATGTCGCGTGCCTTGCTACAGTGCATCACACTGAAGCATACCGAACCAACACAATACCAAACAGTAATATGTCGCGTGCCCTGCTACAGTGCATCACACTGAAGCATACCGAACCAACAGAATACCAAACAATAATATGTCGCGTTCCCTGCTACAGTGCATCACACTGAAATATACTGAACCACAGAATACCAAACAATAATATGTCACGTTCCCTGCTACAGTGCATCACACTGAAGTTTACCGAACCACAGAATACCAAACCACAAAATACCAAACCGTAATATGTCGCGTTCCCTGCTACAGTGCATCACACTGAAATATACTGAACCACAGAATACCAAACAATAATATGTCGCGTTCCCTGCTACAGTGCATCACACTGAAGTATACTGAACCACAGAATACCAAACTACAGAATATCAAACAATAATATGTCGCGTGCCCTGCTGCAGTGCATCACACTTAAGTATACCGAACCACAGAATACCAAACAGTAATATGTCGCGTGCCCTGCTACAGTGCATCACACTGAAGTATAGCGAACCACAGAATACCAAACCACAGAATACCAAACAATAATATGTCGCGTTCCCTGCTACAGTGCATCACACTGAAGTATACCGAACCACAGAATACCAAACAGTAATATGTCGCGTGCCCTGCTACAGTGCACAACGCACTGAAATATAGCGAAGTACAGAATAGCAAATAGTAATATGTCGTGTGCCCTGCTACAGTGCATCACATTGAAGTACCACAGAATACCGAACCACAGAATACCAAATAGTAATATGTCGCGTGCCTTCCTACAGTGCACATCGCACTAAAGTATACCGAACCACAGAATACCAAACAGTAATATGTTGCGTGCCCTGCTACAGTGCATTGCACTGAAATATACCGAACCACAGAATACCAAACAATAATATGTCGCGTTCCCTGCTACAGTGCATCACACTTAAGTATACCGAACCACAGAATACCAAACTACAGAATACCAAACAATAATATGTCGCGTGCCCTGCTACTGTACATCACACTGAAGTATACCGAAGCACAGAATACCAAACGGTAATACGTTGCATGCCCTGCTACAGTGCATCACACTGAAGTGTACAGAACCACAGAATACCAAACTGTAATGTGTTGCGTGCCCTGCTACAGTGCAAACTGAAGTATACCAGACCACAGGATACCAAACAGTAATATGTTGCGTGCGCTGCTACAGTGCACATCGCACTGAAGTATACCGAACCAACAGAATACCAAACAATAATATGTTGCGTGCCTTCCTACAGTGCACATCACACTGAAGTATACCGAACCACAGAATACCAAACGACAGAATACCAAACAGTAATATGTCGCGTTCCCTGCTACAGTGCACATCGCACTGAAGTATACCGAACCAACAGAATACCAAACAATAATATGTTGCGTGCCTTCCTACAGTGCACATCACACTGAAGTATACCGAACCACAGAATACCAAACAGTAATATGTTGCGTGCCCTGCTACAGTGCATCACACTGAAGTATACCGAACCAACAGAATACCAAACAGTAATATGTCGCGTGCCCTGCTACAGTGCATCACACTGAAGCATACCGAACCAACAGAATACCAAACAATAATATGTTGCGTGCCTTGCTACAGTGCATCACACTGAAGCATACCGAACCAACAGAATACCAAACAATAATATGTTGCGTGCCCTGCTACAGTGCATCACACTGAAGTATACCAAGCCACAGAATACCAAACAGTAATATGTTGCGTGCCCTGCTACAGTGCATCACACTGAAGCATACCGAACCAACAGAATACCAAATAGTAATATGTCGCGTGCCCTGCTACAGTACATCACACTGAAGCATATCGAACCAACAGAATACCAAACAATAATATGTCGCGTGCCTTGCTACAGTGCATCACACTGAGGCATACCGAACCAACAGAATACCAAACAGTAATATGTCGCGTGCCCTGCTACAGTGCATCATACTGAAGTATACCAAGCCACAGAATACCAAACAGTAATATGTTGCGTGCCCTGCTACAGTGCATAACACTGAAGTATACCAAACCGTAGTATACTAGAACAGTAATACGTATATCATGTGCCCTGCCGCCGTGCATCACACTGAAGTATACCAAACCGTGGTATACCAAAACAGTATTATGTGGTGTGCTCCGCTCCAGTGTATATCGCACTGAAGTATACCAAACCATAGTATACCAATGACGGTGACCAAGACTATAACTGTGATAATGACGGTGACCAAGACTATGACTGTGATAATGACGATGATCATGATGACGATGGTGACTGTGATATTGGTGATGACTGTGATGATGACAGTGATAATGATGATAGTCATTGGCCGAGCTTCTGCTCCTGCCCCCTGACCCCGTCTGTCACCTGTGTGTGTGTGTGTGTGTGTGTGTGTGTGTGTGTGCGTGTGTGTGAGAGTGTGAGTGAGTGAGAAAGACGCGATCCTGTTTGATGGCATTCCTCTCTGCTCTGGTTACCCCCTAACGAGGCCCATCGGCAGTCATTAAGAAAGCTGTGATTGCTAATTAGACAACAATGCCCCAAAATGTCAATGAGCCTTTAATGGCCCCTGATACTTCAGATCTGCAGATTAACTTCGCTTATTCCTACCCTGTCAGGATGTCGATGGCTCACTTAATGGCCTTATCTGAAGTTCCATAGCCTGTTTACTATTTTCAAAATCTATTTAGGTGTGCCTATTCAGTGTGCAGTCACAGGTGTTGGAGGGCATATGGCTTTATTGTGATTTGTTTTCTCGTGGAGCTGGAATGAGTGTTACGTAGATAATTTCTTTCCAGGTATTTACTGAGTTCAGTTATCCTCATAAATAGCCTGGTGCAATGGGTCTGCTTACGTTCCGAGTGTCGGCTACTCTCTCTGATGAAAAGATAAATTTGGGGAAAGATACTAAGTAGAGTACAGTTACCCCTTCACATTTGCGAATTTGACATTCGCAGTTTCGGTTATTTGTGACTTGGCCATGGACAGTTAAACGGGAATATTTTTGGAGCTTGCTGAATGATTGCGGAAACTCACGGACAACGTGTAATCCAAAAACAACATTGAAAATGATTCAGATCACATGAAATTATATATGTAATATAGAAATATTAGTGATATATAATATCTGTTAGTGCAAGTGCAAACCATATTATATTAAAAGTCTTGGCTTGGGTTCACTGTGCATCGAGCACAGAGAGTTGTTTCTGGGAGTATCTTTTAAAACTTTGTGTCATTAATTTTTTATTTTTAATAATGGGTCCAAACTGTAAAACTGCCAGTGTATACAGCAGTAACTCACTGCACATACAGGGGTGCAGTGTAGATGGCTTGTATTCAGAAAGGATTTATATATGAAATGACAAAGTAATTTGACAGGCAAAGTGTACAGTATAGTACAGTACTGTTTGTTTAGAAACAATGATAAATAATAAATTGATAATAAATAGGCCGTATATGTTATCATTCAGGCTAGCAGACTGTTATGGGTGGAGCTTAGGAGGGCCCCAAATATTATGCACGAATTTTCACCCCCCCCCCATTCCCCAGTTTAGAAAAACACAAGCATGCTACTCACCAGCATTTGCCATCATAAAATGATTATACAATCTTGTTAATTACTGCAATTAAACACTGTTGTAATTAGTACAATTTCACCTGCCATTGCAAATTAAAGATTAGTGGAGTTTTATTGATTTTTTTTTTTTTATTATTATTATTATTATTATTTGGAATTTAATGGGCTTTCTTATTACGACTATAGAAAATGGTCCAGTCTCCCATAATGCACCGGGGCAATCAGCTGTACTGGCCTGCGGCTCTGACATCTATCGATGCATTGAGATAAAAGCTGCATCACGGAAGCTAGACTGACAGGTAATTAAATTTGCGTGAAACAGTGAGTAATTAGTGCACGCTAATCACCACACGGTATTCATTAGTCTCAGGGAGTTCAGACAAGCGATACAATTAGCGTCTTAAAGTGTTTCGAAAATATTTTCGAATCAGGCTGAAAGCGTGCTGGGTTCGGAGTCTGTTTTGTCGGAGCTTCGATCAGGAGTGCGGCGGAAATGGCATAGCCGGAAGCCCATCGCACCTGTGATCCTCTTTGTTATCCCAGGGGCTACACTCTCAGCCATATGTGGGTGGGAACACGCCACATGTGTTCTACAAACATCCTGCATGTCGCAAGAGAACTAAACAAAAATTAGAAAACAGCCTCTGCCCTCTGGTCGCTCGCCTGCCCTCTGGTCGCTTGCCTGTACCCCCTTCTTAATTGTTTCCCGGGAATCAGGTGGTGAAATCGGAGTGATACCGTGAATCATTATGACATTTCGCTCGGCTTGCGGTGACTGCCCTCCTACCCCCCACCGGCCTCCTGAAGGCTCCTGCTCTGTGTATTCGCTGCTCTTTTTTATTTCCTTATGTCCTGAAGCTATGTAGCTATGGCCATGGGGACGTCTCGCTTTTCGTTAGTGGGGAGGCGGACTCGCACACGAAGCCACCCGGGATGCACCCGCCTGGGCGCTCACGTCTCCGTCGGCAAGCAGACGTTTGGCAGGGCCATCGGCGTGGTGCATTTAAAACGAGCCGCGTCTGACCCATCGTCCAGCGTTACTGGAGTCCTGCTTGGTAGCCTGGTCATGGCACCAAATTCAAGTAAAGTGACGATTGACGGACAGATGTGAAAACGCGGGAAAGCCCGGAAAACTCCTACTCCCAGCAAAGCTTTCTGGAATCTTCCATAATCTGGTGTTTACAGACTGAGCCTAATCAAAGCATCAACAGGGAGCAAGGATTTGTTGTGATGCATGCTGGGATGTGAAATCCACCATGCCTCAGGCTGGTGACTCTGACAGCGTGTGCCAGCATGACCCGAAGGGACCGCAAACATACTGGTGCAGCTAGGCACTGAAGTTTTGGCATGGTCATTAGGACCACATTGGGGCTAACGGTTCTGCATCTACCTGTGCTTCGAAAACCACATTTCTGTCGATGGTCTCTTTTGTTTCCTCCATTTTTTTTTTCATTTTTTGAAGAATGATCATGTCAGAATTCCTCGTTAACAGATAGCCTCTTGGGTAACACCTGGATCATGTGGCTGTGACCTAAGTGGATGTGGCAAGGCGTATCACTTTGTGGTGACAGAGTACAACTGTGGCATCCCGGTTCGTCAGCTGTGGGTCTCGGTGGATCTGACTCGAGGGCGGGGTCCACTTGGCTGGCTTTGGACCGCTTGCCCAGGGCTGTTTCTCTGTGGCCCTTGGCAGCTGCCTCGTCCTGTGTGGGATGCCGGCCCACCAACGGCAATCCTGTTAATGGTCACCTTTTTTCTGCGTCCAGCAGGTGGCGCTCTGGAGCTCTGTCTTATTTCCCTGTTTTTGTGGTGAGAAAAGGGAGTGTCATGCTCTCTCATGTTGCTCGCCAAGCGATGGCAGGGGGTGAGCTGGGGGCTCTCGTCATTGCCTCCTCCTCCATGGCCTGAACGCTGGATGTGATCCTATCAAAGTCTCGCACATCTCACTTTCAGAGTGAGCGAAGGAGGAAGGGAGGGGGAGAGAGGACGGGCGCAAAACTGGGGTGCTGGCCGGGGGCTCGAGGGCCGCGATGTCTTCTTGTGGGGGAGCTGCAGGTGCCCTCCCACCCTGTGGGACTTTATCTAGTGCAGCATGTGGGACTCAGTTAGCTGGCCAGCTTGCAGTAGTACTGGACACTAAAGCCTCGGAGATGTATTTAATTTGTATAAGTATTAATAATGTCACTTTGACCCCCCCTCCAGTGAATCCCACTGGGCAGATGGCCTGTGTTTTTGGGACCTACCTCCTCATAGCCTTAGATCAGAGGAGGTCTGCCTGAAGGACACTCCCCTTTGTGTGCTTGCTGGGAGTTCTGGCATCCAGGTTAAATACTCAGCTGGCGGTGAAACGGCCTCCCCCTGGCCTAAATGGGGGGGGGGGCAGTGTCAGCTCTATTGGTTAACTTTGGTCGGTCCCAGAGTGTGGAAGCCATGGGCCATCAACGGGCCACCCTGCCCCTACCTAAAATGAAGTACACAGTGACCTGTAATCCGGCTTTTCCAGACCGGATGCTTAAGCCCACCCCCAAAGGCAAAGGGGGGGAGTGACTGCCTGGTGCGAGAATTGAAGCACCGATTCGGTCACCATCAGGCTGAAGTGTTCTTGTGCATCTTCACAGCCTGCAGTCAGGAGTGTGTGACTCCGTGGAGGTCGCTGGTTTGAATCCCACACTTGGCAGAGCTACCCAAGGCCCATAACCCTCTGAAAAATCCTCCAGAGACTCTGGATAAATGTCTGACCCTGTGGTCAGACCCCAGTCTTCGCTCCACTTCGTGTCTTAAAAAGGAGAGTAAAATGTGATATAAAACGAACACGTTCTGACATACGTACCTGTTCCCCTTCTGGTACAAATGGAAGATCAAGGGTTGTTTCTCTTTTGGGGGGTGTGTGCGTCTTGAGCGCTCATTTTGTTTAGATATTGTGTGTCCTTTCTGAAATGTTTTAAAAATGTTGACCATGTGGGGGGAGTTAGAGACGGTCTTCAGTTTTGAAATCTTGAAAGCAAATCAGTAAGGACCCGCTGTCAGGGGAGAGGCCTTAATAGTAGGCCGCGTGCATCACTGACGAGATGACCCGGCGCTTTCTTTAGATTCCAGTGATTTCCCTGTCCTCTTTGGTTAAGGGCATGTAGACAATTGCAAGTTTGTCCGCGTGGTTAGCACTGGCCCTGGGTTGGGGGTGCTGTATTTGCACTGTGAAAAGGGTTCACACTTGGAAACCGTAGCACTTTTCTGGCAAGGGGTGGGTAAATACTTGAGTTTTGTCCCCTTATAAGCGGACTTGTGATCAGCGGGTACAGTGCGCTTTGCGTCTGTGTTTCCGTGCGACGTGTCCTAGCATTTACATTTATATTTGTTAGTTTAGCGGACAGCGTGCAAGTGAGGCAGATAATACAAGTCGGGCATACAAATGTCAAGGAGCCCAGTAGGCTTAGGCGAAGCTAGGCTGAGCTTCCAGTGAAGGGACCGTAGCAAGTGCAAGTTAGCACTGGAGTGAGAGGAGCACAGTGCATTATGGGACATTGCAAGAACCTGTTCAAATCAAAAACATTGTGAACATTCCGACAAGCTGAGTGCAGTCAACCAAGGGATAGCTGATGATGACTGAGAGCAGCTAGATTAGGGTGAGGGAGAGTTAACTTAGGTGTCCCCTGAAATGATGGCTGATTGCAGGGATGCCGCTGCCTGGATGTGGATGGGCAGCTTGCAGCTCCTAGCTCCTGCCCCTGTTTCCTACCTCCTATGATCTGTGAACCCCTGCAGCTCCTGGTTTGCATGTTACTAGGTGTCCATAAAGCAAGGTGGAGTTTGCTCAGAGCACCGATAATACCAGATAATATGGCAAAGGTGGTGTTAGCTCAGAGCAGAGAGCAAAGGTGGAGTTAGATCATAAGGGAAAGGTGGAGTTAGCTCCTATTGTAGAGCAAAGGTGGAGTTACATCAGAGCATATGGCGGTGGAGTTAGGTCAGAGCACATAGCAAGGGTGGAGTTAGCTCAGATCATAGAGCAAAGATGGAGTTAGGTCAGAGCACATAGGAAAGGTATAGTTAACCTAGATCATAGAGCCAAAGGTAGAGTGCCTATATTGTGGGTCGCCCCGGCTGACAATCGGCTTTTTACCAAGCCTAAAACTGTTATCATGTTTGCTTTGGGCAGAGTTTCTATCATAAATGTAAATATTTACTGGTCTTACTTCTGCATTTATATGCACGCTGCATAACTGTCTAGTGCTGAGAGTAATATGTCCGTTTCTCATTCATAGTGTGAATGTCAGGCAGAAAAGCTGACATGCCGAATCACCTTTATGAAACGCTGAAATGGGGATTAATGAATCAGCAATAAAAGATCTCTCTCTCTCACTCTCTCACTCACTCATTCGCTCTATTCCCCCCACACTTGGTCTCCCTCTCTCCAGGAGGGTTAATAGAGATCTTCTCCCTTTCTGACCATCTCTAGAGCAACCTTCATAATTGCCACCTTGTTGAAGAGCCCCCGCATCTTTGCCATTTCCCTCCCCAGGAGATCTATCACCTGCCGGGGGTGACTGCCGTACGTTGATCCACAGTTATCCATGTGGAACCCCCCCCCCCCCCCCAAACTTGACATGACGGTGGGGGGGCTGTTTTCCCGCTTACATGTCCGTCGGGGGCCCCTTCAGGTCGCTCGAAGCGTGCGGGAGAACACTTTCGTTTTGCTGCCGCAACTTTTTCGTCTGTTTGTTTTGAAACATTCTGGGGCACAAACAGAACCTGAGGCGATCAAAGGATTGTGGGTACTCATGGTTCTGGAGGGGAAAAAACACTGGGAAGTGTTTGACCTTGGCTGCTTTCAAAACAAATCAAACATCATTTAAAAGTGTAATATGACCATTAATAATTTAGCAGGCCGTAGGTGTGTGAAGCGGGGAAAAAAGAGTGGTACCCGCATGTCCCAGGGCCTTTGTGGAGTGTATATTACATATGTATTTCATTTTGTGTATATGCAAATACATTCTCTGGTAACTCAATACAGAGTAATATAACTACAACCTCATAAATGCAGAGTACGCTTTATCGGACAGAGCAATACTATACACACTGAAAATGATTTTTATTGCATATATTTATACTTCCTTGAGCCCTATTTTCAGCAGTTTCTTCTCCTTAATTCATATTTATTCCATAAATGTGTACCTTCTGCTGTTTTGTGAGTGCCCATGTTTTGCGTGCGCTTTCTAATTCTAAATGCATTAAATGTTACTGATTGGATGATTCGAGTAAGAATTCCGATGTACTGATGTGCAGAAGGCAAATTCAGAATCTGAATCCTGCTATTGTGGGCAGGCAGAATGTTTTCAACACCTTAAGAAGTGGTTACACGTTGTGCTTCCTGCTTTTTGGTTATTTGAATGTTTTCTGGAGGTCAGCAGGGAAATAGCATTTATGGTCAGGCGCAGAAGTGTTGCTTTGGTTGATTTTTATTGTTCGAGTTTTTTTTTCCGCGATGACCGCTGTGAAGGTCGTTAGAACGTGGCTCCGTTTATTGGCGTGGCTGAGCTCCGCATCCGTGACCCGCGCTGCTGCTTGAAACTGCTAGAAACAGACCTCCACAGATGACAGGACCCGACTACACTGCTCTGTCCCAGCAGGTGGGGGACAGCGGCGATGTAGTGACAGGAAACAAGGACGCTGGCAGGCGGGGGGCTGTGTTTGGGGATGTAGAAGCCGTCCAAAGCATTCCCCCATCGTCCTGGCTCTGACGTCTTCCGTGAGCTGTGTGCCAGACTGTTTTAAGGATGAGCAGATTCAGGGAGGCTGTTCCCAGAGTCAGCTCCTTCCCTTCCACCTTTTTGGGCTTGGATACCTGCCAGCACCCGGGAGGAGCTCCCCACGTCTCCGCCGTGATGTATGATGTCATTAATCCTCACCGGGAGTTTGACTTGGGGCCCTGTCTCCCGTCTGAGCCTGGCTGGATCAGACAGGTGTCTCTGTCTGCCAGGGTGTGCGTGGGATGCTGGATGCCCCTATGAAGATTGGATAAGTAGCACCTTTCACATCTTTTTCTTTACCAAGAAGAGATGCTGGTGCCTAAGCTTTACACTTACGTTAGGTTAATATTTTTCTGTTTATTTTTTTGCCTGTTTAGTTTTGTTTGACTCGGTTTGGCAGTTGGTTTTGCAAAATGAAAAGGAGAACACCGTGAGTCAGGAACACAACTGTTTGGGTGTAGTGTGGCACAAGTGATTAACGTCGGGCTCGGTGCGATCCAAAGCCCGGGGGCAGTCTTCCATAATGCACCTGGGTCTGTTATCCAAAAATCTGCCCCCGCGTCTGTCCAGGCGGAGAGAGCGAAGGGCGTCTTTGCGATTCAGGGGTGAGGTGGAGGAACCGGGAATCACGGTGTGCGTGGATGTCGTGACTACTCCATGTGCTCTCTGCGGAACGTTCCGTGCTCTTGGTCGTGCTCTTTGATGCGTAGCCGTTGGGTTTGTGTGTCAGCGCTGTGTGTGTGAGAGAGATGTCTGCCGTAGCGAGTGGTGTGTCAGAAGATGAGTTTCCCTTAGACTTTTGCAGAGGGTTAGCATTAAAGGGCTAAGCTTATGTAGCACATGTCCTGAAGATGATACTGAGCACCTGCTCCGAAGGCCTGGCAGCCCATTTGCCCTCCTCCGAGTTTCAGTCTAAACAGCGAAGCTTCAAGACTCAGGAGTTTGCTTAGTCAGCATATATCAATATTCAGCTGCACTATGCAGTGAAAATTACCCTGCCTGCATTCTGGCTCCCCGCAAACACAAATTAAACAAAAAACACAGATACAAATAAAGATCCGTACAGTAAATAAATACAAAGTACAATAAATACAAATACAGTTATGAATAAATGCATGAATACAGTGCAAACATATACTGTACCAGCAAATCGTCTGGACACGCCTACTTTTAATGCATTTGTCTCTGTTTTAGCTGTTATTCCCCTTCAGGCAAGTAATACATATTAAATACTGCAGTTACCAATTCAATATCTCAAAACAAATTTTAGACTTTTCAGAATAGCCCCCTTTTGCGTCGATGATAGCACCGTAGACCCTTTGCATTCTTTTCGTCCAGCTTCCAGATGTAGCACCTGAGTTTCCACAAGTTCTGGACACAAGTTGGCTACCTTGCTGTGTTACCCTTCGATCCAACTCATCCCAAACCAGCTGTGTAGGGATGCGATCGGGGATTGAGGGGGCTGGTCGCCTGTCATAGCACTCCATCTCTTACCTTCTTTGGAAAATTATTCTACATAACATCAAGGTGTGCTTTGGGTCGTTACCATATTGAAAAGCAAATGATTTTCAGTAGATGTGTCCAGACTTGTGACCGGTAGATAACTGGCCAGATAAAGCACTTTGGGACAACTTTGTTGTGAAAGGCGCTATAAAAAATAAATTGAGTTGAATTGAATTTTAGTGCAACAGATAGCATAGTGTGCAGGTGCCCTGTGTAACATTGTGGGGGGGGGCAAAATAGAGCAGCACATCTGTTCTGAGACAGCGGCTCAGAGCAGGTCTGGTTCCCGGGCTTATGTACTGGACAAAACAGGAAGGGGGGGCATCAAGGCCGCTGCGGTCGAGGGCTACAAATGCAGGCCTATAGAAGTGGTGAGACTGTTGTCAATGTTTATTACTCATGGGAGACGACGTGCAGGAAAAAGGAGAGATTTCTGAGGAACGACAAACCCTGCCCTCCTCTTCATGTGACTCCCTCGCAGTGTCGGGGCATCTTTGGTGGTATCACCCACTAACCAGCTCGCGTTAATTTCAGTACAGTCATTATGAGGCTTTGCGGGTGGGGGGTGTCCAGTGAATGGTGACCTAAGGGCACCCAGTAATTACCCCAGCCAGCGGTAATGAGTATTCGTGGCTCTGGAGCGCGTGCCAGTGATTGCTCCCCGGGGGAGGGGCTGACCAGCGTCAGCTGGAACCATCGGCGGGGAGGATGGCGAGTTTTTCCATGACGCGTCATCCTGGCGGTCCTGATGAGTCGGTAAGGTGCAGTTGCGCAGTTTGAGAGGAAACTGGGGGCATTATGTGACGTTAGCGTGACGTGTCCCGCCTTAATGTTAATCTCTCAGCAGGGTCAATAATAATGCCCCAAATGACGAGTTTATCTGGCAGACGGTTCTGACCGGCAGGAGAGAATTGGGCTGGGCCTCTTTCCTGAACATTCCAGCTACTGCTTTCATCATGCTATGGACCAGGTCCCTCAGAGGGCATACCATGCGTCTCCCCAAATCTCCCCCTGATCTTGCCGGCGTTTTGTTTGGAGATCCTCGTCTCTCAGGAAGCGAGGCCGGACCTCTACCCTTGCTGCCCCCC